>OX336396.1:47934010-48239010 GCA_946902985.2 Meconema thalassinum | reverse complement strand
GCTCAATAATAATAATAATAATAATAACTAGGGCCCGGATGTTGATGACGTAAAAAGTTTAAAAAATGCACTTTTAATAAACTCTCCAATATTTCAAAAGTGTAATCCTAAGCTCAAACTGAAAAGTCAATCAAAATAGATTTCTAGCACTTAACGAAAGTTTTATGTTCATTTTAGTCTCAGTTACACTGCACTACGAATGTCATTCTGATGTTGTCAAATGTAAATGATCTGCGGTTGTCAGCCAACAAGTTTTTATATCTCGAAAAGCTGCGTTCAACATCATCTGATGTGATCGGAGCGTACTTGAAGTGAGGAAGGTCGTTTGCTGCTAAATCCTCCTCAATACCATCCATGCAGTAGTTTCCACCAGAAAGAATGTCAGATTTTGCAGAATGTTTTATACGTAGTGTTTTAGTCCAGCACTCTTTTGAGTTTTGATGCAATACTCGCAGCAATTTCACCACGATTGTTGCTAAGACTAGTTTCCACCCGGTTGATTAAGGAAATGGAATCAATATTTCAATATTTTAAATTATCTTGTATCAGCTACTAGCTTCTTCTTAACTCTGAGACACTTAGCTCCCTCATATAAAGCTGTGACATGGCTAAATTGGAAAAAATGACCTCAAAAGGCCGATTTCTCTAAAATAAGACCAAAAAAATCTACCAAACTTAAAAAAATGCTCTTAAAATGGAAAAATAGGAGAAAGAAATGCAAAAAGATGCAAAATAAAAATGACATATTTGAAGACGGGGTGGCCCTCTGGAGTTTCTATGTACTTCAGCATTGTCTTAGACAGCTCGGTGAAAAGATGATATGCCATCAACATCCGGGCCCTAATAATAACAAATCGGAGGAACAGAATGTTTTATTTTCGCGATTCAGGATCAAGTTGCATGCTCTAAAAATTATGATATGATGATGATGATGATGATGATGATGATGATGATGATAATGATGATAATTGTTGTTTTAAGGGGCCTAACATCTTAGTTATCGGCTCCTAATGGTTTGGGTGATAGTGAAAGATGAGATGAGAATGCTAACTATAAAAAATACCAACTACAAACTTACATACTAGAAGAAGAAATGGTAAACAAATAAAGGATAAGGCAAATGAAGGACAGGAAGAAAAGAAATGCCCTCAACCCTTAAAGAATGATGATTGAGGTACTTGGAAGGAAGGAGTGCCATAAAAGGCAGATATGAAAGGGAAAGAGGAGAGGGTCCGCCCCAACGTCAGTGGAAATAGAGGAAAAACAGACGAAGCACAGGAATCCCACGGGATCGCCAACTCCCGAACTCACCAGCCGTGAGCCCTTGAGGGTGTAGCAATATCCAGGGTGCACCAGAAGTGGTGGGGCTACACACACCCTGCCTCCTTGAAGGCCTCGAGCAGAAGGCAGGAGATAACATGAAAAGAAAAAGAACGCTGACCCCTCGCAGAAGGAGGGTATAAGGAAAGATGAGAGAAGGGCCAATTAGGAAGGGAAAGGAAGAGACTCCCTAGGCCTCGGATACCCTAATACCGTCGGGGTCGGAAAAGAACAAGTGTTGACCACGAGAGGTCGACAGGAAAGAAGACGGAGAGGAGCCCGGCACAAGTGAGTAAAAGCAATGCCTGACTCAGAATTGACTGCCACATCGTTGGGAAGGATACATTGGGCAAATGCCATCTGTGGAGTATATCTACTGAATCCAACCAACACATCATGGAAGGATGCAAAACGCTTGGTCCAAAAGAATACTTTGAGCGACATAACAAGGTAGCAAAAGTAGTCCAAAAGCCTTTACGTGGCGATACGGTTTTGTTCAGAAGAAAGTTCCATATTACAAATGCAGATCTAGCTTGCCACGGTGGGTGAGTGGTTATCGTGTCAGACTATCAACCCCAAGCTTTCAGGTTCACTCCTGACTGTGGTAAGTGATTTTTGAAAGGCGACAAAAAACACGACACGCATGCCATACATGGTTGGCTTGTTAAAGAACCCATTTGAATTCAGTAGTCCGTGTTCATTATGGCAAAATTAATCTCGGGATTTTCCGCCAACATAAAGTTCCTCCTTTCTCTTCTGGAATGCGCTAAAATGTCAAGGAGCTTTGATATATAACCACCTTGGTGTTCATAGCGTTCCAAGGAAAGACAAAATTTGACATTCAGGCTGCCCTCTGGGCGGCAAATAACAAAACTTGCACCCGGCACTGAGGCCATACGATATTTTTATCATTAGGAACGCAGACCTGATCAGGTTCTGAACAATGACAAAGCCAAGATCTTATGGGATTCCACTATAATAACTGATCGTTTTGTAGAAGCCAACAGGCCAGACAACCATCGTCAATGCTGCTGTTCCACTCCATGAAAACCTATAGAATACGGTGGCTGAGAAAAGGCTCAAATACCAGCTACTTGCCACTGAGCTCAGTCACATATTATATGGTTTATGTTCGACCCTCACTATTAAGTGTCAGAAAACGGTGTCATAATGATGGTCATTATAACTTTTATTTTCATTATGATACAGTTTCTCCAGCCAATCAGAGCTCGTTCAGAGCTTGCGCTCAAAATCCAACATGTCAGACATAAACACAACATCGAACTATAATAAATTACCGACATGGAATAGGCACCGTCCATATGTTCGCGTAAATAAACTGGCGAATATGAGACAAGCAATAGCACTGTACCTTAAAATCACCAACACTAATTTCTACACAGCGCATTCAAACGACTCCGGTGACAATATTACTGAGGGACGGCAGATGTAAACATATGGCTTGCATATGGCATTGCAAGCACACAGAGCGCATGCGTCGGTCGTTCAAAGATCTTGAAAGACAGAGAGATGTCTCGCGCTCGCTCTCCGATAACAAAATTCTTGTGGCTGACTCTCAACAGATATTTATGAATATGTATGTTAAAACATATAATAAAATTATAATTATCGTCGAACATAAACAGTCGTATGCAACTCGCCTATAATGGTAATTAAGACACTCGTATGGAAATTATAAAACTCGCATACGCTCGTTTTATAAAAAATACTCGTGTCATAATTATAGCCATTATAGGCTCGTTGCGTAATGTACTATTAAAGGATGTTTTTGTCTTCTCAATGAATGGTTTAGTTACAACGGACTGGGAAAATGCAAAGGAGAACCTTGGCTTGGAGAGAAACTATACGCAGTTAATGCAAAAGGCTGCCCTCCTTGGTATAGTACGAAAGGTTTGGTATCTTCAGCGACTTGCTCTGAACATCTTGAGATCCAGTGCTATCATCAGTGTCCTTGGCTCACAAGAAGTCCGACAATGATGGTTTTGTATTTATAGCCTATGTAAATGTCACCAATACCAGTATTTTAACAAAACATCACATAGACCACAACTAACAAATAATGACGAGTTGAACTATCTAAATTCATACTGCAACTAAGTAAGTTTACATATTGTAAATATTCTAATTCACCCATACTTTCTGACATAAATTTTAGAGTCTAAGTGTAATGGATCTGATGATGATCGCTTGACGATCGAAACTGGTCATCCAAGTGTATTTATAAATCTCATGTAATTTTTTTCAGGATCAGGGAATAACCCATCTCTTTTTGGGAAGAACTCGTGTTAACCAACTGGAAAGCATCAAACTTTCGTTTACTAAGGCAACACTGAAAATGGCTTCAAACACCACAATGTAGGCTAAATTTCATATATAATAATTATACATGTAGAAAGATATTAGTCACTTGACGCGATGAGGAAAAGGCTGATAATTTTTATGGACACTTGAGCCGAATGACTTCAGCACAATTAACATATTGCATTTTCACTTTTCTCCAAGAGAAAGGGACAAAAAGGAGCCTGGTTCAGTGAGATTCAAAAATATCTGCAAGAGATTGAGATGTCATGTGAAGATATCCAGGAGCGTGGCCAGCTTAAGAGAATGATGCTCTTCAAATGGCAGTTGCATCAATTTTACTGTGTAATATTTGTTGGTCTGTACTGTTCCTGTTCAAACGGAGAAACAAACTCGACGTAGAGACACTGAAGTTTGTTCCTTTTTTCGAGCAAGTTGTTCGCTTGCCAGACAGCACATACTGTGCACGAGCCAGACTTGCATTAAAATAATTAAGGCGTATAAACTGTGTGCTCCATCACGATAAATGCTCACTAATTACTGAGCGCTCGCTGATATGTCTGGCCTATAACTCTCGCTACAAGAGGTTTGTTAATAAAGTACGTTATAATATGTTTATGTCGCATCACTCTGTCATATTGAGACCGCACTTCCATCACGACCCCAAGTATAAGGTGCGTACAAAAGTAACGAGCCGGAGGCGTATTTACAGAAACCAGTACATGTATTGGCCCTGGCTGTTGAGCCACTTGTCCCACTGTGACACGAGGCGGTGAATGGCTGTCTCATAAAATTCCCTGGGCTGCGATGTGAACCAGTTCCGCACGTAGAGCTGGACGTCGGCGTCCGAGGTGAATCGTTGGCACCGCAGAGCCATTTTCAGGGGACCAAACATGGCGTAATCACAGGGAGAGAGGTCTGGACTGTATGGAGGGTAGCCAAGAACCTCCCATTTGAATTTCTGAAGGAGTGCCGCGACTGTGTTCACCATATGAGGTCGTGCATTGTCGTGGAGCGACCACGGCGTCTATGGCGTTCACTGTCACTCGTCGGTTCTGGGTAATGAGTGCATCAACCAGCTGGATGTTGTCATCGGTAATGCAGGGGGTTGCCCCAGACCGGGCATCATCGGCTAACGATACCCGTCCTTCCCTGAAGCACTTGTGCCACGCCTTGACCCTTGCAAGGGACGTGCAGTGTTCGCCATACACTTGTGACATTCGGCGATGAATGTCCGTTCCCCCTACTCCTTCCGCTGTAAGAAATCAAACAACACCTCTTTGCTCTTCGGTTGATGCCTCCATGTCACTGTTTGCAATGCGGCTGGCATCGTTGGACGATTAATGCATGCTGCTGCTCGCTTTGTATCGTCACGTGACGTGCACGCGTGCCCTCTAGCGATGGGCTGTGACCTTCCACGCTCTGGTCGGAACCACACCTCGTTACACACGCCACGATTAGCCGATGTAGTCACCGGTTTGCCCATTCCAGCCTCCGGCTCGTTACTTTTTGAACGCACCTTTTCATGAATCAATTCGGGCTCTTCAAAGTGAATGAACCAGTTTAATCAAGCTATAATTCCGTAACAGTCTGTTGTACAAGTTTGCAACCAATATAGGCTACATGTATTTGTCTGATGTTGACGTTTTCTTCCTTCTCTTAAAGTGTTCAATACGACGACCACCAGAAGCAGGACGGACCACATCAAGGCGATAGGAGAATTCCTTCAAAACGCGTCGCAGCTTATCACGATCCAGTGAGTCGATCATACGTGCTATCAGCTCGTTTAGGTAATCCAGTGTAGTGGGTAGAGGCGAAACATAAGCATTGTCCTTGCCGTATCCCTACAGGAAGAAGCCGCCCTTTCTGAAAACCAAAAATGACAATTTTCTAAACCTAACGAGGACGGTAGTTCCGTGAAGAACTATACAGCTTATTTTCATATATCTTACCTATGTAAATGCCTCTAACAACATACAAAATGGAGGGCAGATAATCTCGTAGTTCCGCCCCTTAAAACAAAAATAACTAACTAACTAACTAGCATACAAAATTTCAGTCTGATTGCTGTAATAGAGTGATGAAGATGATAATTGTTGTTTTAAGGGGCCTAAAATCTAGGTTATCGGACCCTAAGTGTAATTGATTCGTAGATATTGCGAACCGTCTAAATATTTCAGATGGTCGCCATGTTTGATTTTTATATAATACAGTATGTAGGTCTTACACCTATGTGCTATTACATGATGATTATTGAGCAGTTGTAATATTCAAACTTCACTCGCAAGATTAGGACACAAGAAATAAAATCTAGATTTCAAAATTTAGCCCAGCTTCCATCTTGTGGCTATGAAAAGAATTGAACCAAATTAAATGCCAGTGCATTACAGTGTGTACAAATATTTACTGTACCAAGCTTCATTGCGTTTGGAGAAAAGTCTATTTAAATGTTTCTACTTCGCTTGGACGCCATGTTTATTTTGTAGTTGACAGTTTTTTGAAAGTCTCATAGGTGATCTACTAGCACCCTCTACCACCGTACCAAATTTCTTGATGATATCAGTAATAGTTTCGGAGATACAGAATGTCGGTGAAATATTTCGCACAGCCGCCTTCTTGAGGTTATTTAAACAATTGAACTACTGTCGACCAAAGTATTATGTGCACTCGAGTTTGAAGGTTGTTTGTTAAGTAACCAATAGACTTACATAAAATCCAATAACATCATCATTTTCGTCGTTCTATTTTACGTTAGATCATGTAGGTTTGGAATTTTTAATTTATATTTTAATAATATTTATCGCAGTTGGAACACAAAAAGTGCTCATTTTTAAGTGTGTTTCGACCATGCGTCACATTTATGAATTATTATCTCAAAAACCCATCATCAGCTCGAATCCAAATTTTAACACAATGTACATTGGGATGTTTTATAACTGGTTTAATAATTTCATAATTTTGTGTGTCCAAGAAACAGAGTTGTTATAATTTTTGTATGGTAACTTTTTCTCGGCTCGGGGTAGTTGGAAAATGTAGTTCTTGGTCGCGTTGTAATCCTTATACATCAAAAGGTTATGCTGTATAACTGTGAAATACGCAAATTAATTCACTTATATTATATCGGTTTGTACTTGTTCCGGGAAATAAGGCATGGTTCACCAGCTAGCCGCTGCGGGAAAAGTTGCACAGCGTTGCCGAGATGGAGCCCATATCGCGCCATGGCGCGGCTCGCTCGGAAGTGATGGGCTCCATCTCAGCAACGCTGTACAGCTTTCAGCGGAGCGGCTAGCTGGTGAACCATGCCTTATTTCCCCGAACAAATACAAACCGATATCAAATAAGTGAATTAATTTACGTATTTCTCAGTCATACAGCATAACGTTTTGATGTATAAGGATTACAACGCGACCAAGAACTACATTTTCCAACCACCCCGAGCCGAGAAAAAGTTACCTTTCAAAAATGATAACAACTCTGTTTCTTGGACAAACAAAATTTTGAAATTAATAAACCAGTTATAAAGCATTCCATTGTATATTGTGTTAAAATTTGGATTCGATCTGATGACGGATTTTTGAGATAATAATTCTTAAATGTGACGCATGGTTGAAAAACGCTTAAAAACGGGCACTTTTTGTGTTCCAACTGCGATAAAAAATATTAAAATATAAATTAAAAATTTCAACCTACATGAACTAACGTAAAATAGAACGATGAAAATGATGATGTTATTGGATTTAATGTAGGTCTATTGGTTACTTCACAAACAACCTTCAAACTCGAGTACACATAATACTTTGGTCGACAGTAACTTAGATGCCAGTGCTTTACAATGTGTATAAACAGTTTCTGTACCAAGTTGAATCGCGAGAAAAGTCTATTTAAATGTTTCAACTTCACTTGGCCGCCATGTTCGTTTTGTAGTTAACAGGTTTTTGAAAGTCTCATAGGTGAACGTCTAAAAGTGCCCTATATTACCGTACAAAACTTCAAGGTGATATCAGTGATAGTTACGGAGATATAGAATCCCGGTGAAATATTTGGCACAACCGCTGGTTTGGATTGGTGAGACGTAATACAATTTGAAAGGCACGGTCGGGGTCAGCCTAAATGGTGGTATGACCTCACTGAGTTTCAATGAATTCGCTCTAGCCATTTAGATTTGATTAGGGGGATTACTTCCCTTTTCACATATATCCTTGAAAAGAATCACCTGCCCGAACAGTTTAAACTATCCAAAGTTATAGCTATTCAGAAACCAGGTAAATCTGAACACAATCCTGAAAGCTATCGTCCCGTTGCCGTGCTTAGCGCCATGTTTAAACTTCTGGAACGTGTCCTTCTGAACAGGATAGCACCGTTCATTGAAGATGTCATACCACCTGAACAAGCTGGCTTCCGAAACGGTCGTAGTTGCACAGATCAAGATATTGAAGCAGGTTTCCAAAACCATCCAAAATCCACAGCTGTCTTCATTGATCTCACGGCAGCCTATGATATTATCGGAGACAAGGGTTACTTTTCAAACTGTTCCAAGTTATTCCATCTTTTGAAATTGCGAAATTGTTATCAAACATTCTCAGTAAAAGACAGTTTGAGGTGTTCTTGGGTGACTCTAAAAGTCACAAGAGGAAGCTGAATAATGGACTCCCACAAGGATCTGTTTTGGCCCCAATCCTTTTCAACCTGTATAGTCATGACTTGCCAAATACTAAGGCAAGAAAGTTCATTTTTGCTGACAATATTACGCTTGTAACGCAGATCAGAAATTTTGAAGATGCAGAAAACACCCTTACTGAAGACCTTAAGAGAATGTCAGCTTTCCTTCAGTTCTGGAGATTGATTCCGAGCCTGAATAAACAGAAGTATCTTGCTTCCACCTTGCACATCGGTTTTCTAATTACAAACCAAATATTTTGCTTGATGGACAACAACATAGATACAATCCCTTTCCTACCTATCTTGGAGTGACTTTGGATATAACCCTGACCTACAGAGAGCATCTCACCAAGCTCTCCCATAAAATTGCTGCAAGAAACAACATCCTACATAAACTTAGTGGTACTTCCTGGGGAGCCTCTGCCGACTGCTTACGCCTAACTGGCATTAGCCTTGTCTATTCAACAGCAGAATACTGTGCACCCGTGTGGTTGGAAAGTGCACATGTCCATAAAGTAGACTAAAGATTAAATGATACAATGCGATGCATCACAGGTACTATTAAGTCAACGCCTTACCATTGGCTGCCTGTGCTGAGCCACATTCCTCCACCACATCTAAGAAGGAAACAAGCATTGTTGAGAGAGGCTAAGAAGATCAGGGCTTCACCTACTTTACCACTATACCATGAATTTTTCCATCCCTCACAACAGCGACTACGGTCTAGGAGGCCAACATGTGTTACTGCAGAAATACTATATGTGGATGGGTTTAATTTAAACCAAAGTTGGAGAAACGAGTGGTCAACTAAAACAGTGGGGAAAAGTGCCCATTCTCTTGATCCTACAAAGGAACTGAAAGGTTCTGACCTCCCAAGGAAACTGTGGTGCCGTCTTAACAGATTCAGAACCGGCCATGGCTGCTGTAAATTCTTTCAACACAGATGGGGCTGGACCAATTCAGCAATGTGCGACTGTGTTCAAGAGGAGCAGACAATGGATCATTTGCTCCGACGCTGCCCTCTCTTCTCGTTCCCTGGGAACCCTGTTGAACTCTTGCATGTCACTCCAAATGTCATAACTTGGTTGCAGAATGTGGATAATGTTGTATAATGTAAATTTTGTATATAATTCACCATACGATTAAATAAATAAATAAATAGGGGGATACCCACACGCATACACACACACACACACACGGATAAAAGGTGATCTCATAAGCCTATTTTTTATTTTATTTTTATAAATGAAAATAGGCTAAAATTCCGGTCGCTAGTGATGATCCATGAATAAACGGAGTACAACTCTTACTTCCATCAGCGTCAAGTTCTGACCTTGGCTCAGAGAGCGCACTGTCATCGCCAGTAACTAGTAAGCATTAATCGTGATGGACCGTAGTGTACACGCCTTAATTATTTTAATGCAAGTCCTGGCTCGATATACGACAGACAGTATGCCCTGCCTGGCAAGTGAACAACTTTGTAGGAAGAAAACAAACACACAACTTGCTTTTGGTCTGTCTCTTGTTTGTTTGGTTTCCTCACTTTGAACAAACACAGACCAAACCGTACTTGAGCAATGTAGTCCGCGACACCTTAAATAAGTTACTAATGATTAGGGCCCGGATATTGATGCCATAAAAAAGTTTAAAAAATACATTTAGCATTTTCAAAAATGACTCTAATAAATGACCTAAAAGTTTGAAAAATGCAGTATAAAATTGAGAAAATGATCTTCTAATAATAAACTCACCAATATTTTGAAAATTCGAAAAATGCACTATAGAATGGAGAAAATGAACTGAAACAAGAATATACACCCCTTCCCCTTTCTACCCCGCCACAGATGAACTTGGTCAACAGAGCAGGTAACATTCCATTCCGCTAATAACTGGTTTGCTATGAAAACAAGAGCATCTGTATACCTACGGTACCATTCTACTAATAGCAATACTGATTTTTTTTTCAATATTTTAAATTATCTTGTATCAGCTACTAGCTTCTTCTTAACTCTGAGAGACGTAACTCCCTCATATAAAGCTGTGACATGACTAAATTGGAAAAAATACCTTAAAAGGCCGATTTCTGTAAAATATGACCAAGAAAATCTACCAAACATAAAAAATGCTCTTAAAATGGAAAAATAGCAAATGATGCAAAAAGATGCAAAATAAAATTAATGACATATTTGAAGACGGGTTAGCCCGTCGGGAGTTTCTATGTACTTCAGCATTGTGGTAGGCAGCTCAGTAAAAAGATGACATGTCATCAACATCCAGGCCCTACTAATGATGTAACCTAACCATTTGTCCCTGACCACCACTCACATGATGATTTATAGTAGACCTATACATTTTTGCTGTTAGATTGACTAAGGGTTGTAATCACTCATGCCACTCTAAGTCCCTACCTATATTTGTGGATCACTTGTTCGTTTGAAATCACGTTCTCCATCCGCGTTAAAAGCCCAAGAGTTGGTTAAGCGAGGGTTTCAAGTTGCAGCAGAATACCAATAGGAATGAAACACTGGAGCTCCGAAGGAATGGCAGTCACTACTTGGTACTCAACTTCTACCGGCAGGTTTTGATCTGGGACGTAAAACGTGGATTGCCCTCGGCGGGGTACGAACCAACCATGGGTGGTGTGAATCCATGCTGTATAAATAAGCATTTAGGGCCGGTTTCACCAGCTCCGCTTAACGAACTAAGGGTGGTTTAAACTATCCTCAAGGATGTGGCCCGTTGCACCAGACCACAAGCAATGGCTTAAACTAGTCTTAGATTGAGCGGCCGTGCTCGGTGGTTTAAGACTTAAGGATGGTTTAAACCGTTCACTCATACGCCAAAATGGCGGCCGGCCCCATTGTGTCTGATCCATATCTCAGTAGGTTGGAGGTGTTGTTATATAATGTAGTGAACGAAATAATTAAACAAATATTATTAAATGGTTTATAATGACGGCACAATACACTGAAGAGATATTTTCTTCCGTGTGCTTATTTGCTAAGCATTAGTATCTATACCTGTTGATAAACGCATAACGTATATCGTCATCTGTGGTTGAGTGAATAACATTACAGACTCCCGCCCGGGGTGTCGGGGGTCGGTGACCAGCGGGGAGGAGTATTTTTGCTTGACTTTTATTGTTTTTATTGTTTTATAATTACTCAGTCGTTATAATATAAAACATACATAGTGTGGATTTTGCGATGCAAATTAAATATATACGTATAACATTCTTTCAACGCGTTGCCACAGGGATTTCCTTCACGTTCCTAATAAAATCGGGGTAGCTTGTACTACAGATATCATAGCTTTTGACAACGTAAAATGAAATACTCTTCTTTATATTGGCAGTAACGCGATGTACATTTTTGGTTGTTAAACTAAATATTAGCCCAGGGACGGATGTAGAAATCCTTAGCCAATGACGAACTAGCCTATTGTGGATGCTTGCAATACAACATGCTGTGTCATTCGTATACATACTGTATATATATATATCATTAGAAAATACACACTATATGTGCTTAATGCTATAATATATGCGTATTTATAAACAAGCGATATAATGAAAACCAAGTAAGAAAACATAACCTTCGCAAGATGCGACCACCTCAATGTGGGGTGTAGTCAATAACATGTTCAGGAAGTAGGCTACCGTAATGATAAGGAAAATACACTGCATTATATTTCAACAACGGTTTTCCCAGCGTCTACTACAGCTGATGCTCACGTCTCGCAAACACAGTAGGCAATTCTTTCTACAACTAGTAATGTATTTTTGGTCGCCAACCCCCAAAGTAGAACAGCTGTAGTCGTGGAAAATTATTGCGACGGCTAGAAACAAATGATAACCGTGACCAACATAACAAACAAAATCAATCTCGGAGGATCAATACTGCCGAAATTATTTCATATTATATGTATGATGCGAATACAATAATAGCGTTCAAATAGCTCCCTAGATACTTAAGTTGTCATTTTTTCCTTATATTGCATATGATCGTTACGCAAGTAATTCAGCACGGTTGGGATTATGTTGGCATAACGGTAAGACTACGTATTCTTTGCTGCAGGGAGCATTACTCACGCAACGAAGATCTTTGACTCCCACCGTAAACTCAGTTCACCTAAGCGAAGTACGAGACGAGTTGGTGCAACACCCAGCCTTAAGCCGTCGTATTTAAGATCGCTTAACCGTAAACCACCCTTAGCAAAGCAGGGTTTAAGCAGCCTCGTGGTGCAACCGGCCCTTAATGCAGTCAATGGCCATAGCAATACACAGTAAATACAAAAGAATCAATCCTCTCAAGATTACAAATTCTGGCCGCCACACAAGTCGTTCAGCGACAAGCCCCGCTCACAACTCAGTGCGTGATATCTACCACAGAGCCTCCCACACAACCGACAGATGCACTCTTCGTCTGGAACATGAAATGCTTTTGTCTCACACACTCTAAAGTGGAAACCATGTAGGCCTACAGCAAAGCGCGTCCAGGTGTGATGGAGCTCATAGTTTGAGCCTTTCCACTCAGAGTTAGTCATATAGTCTGTTGTAAAAAAAAGTCCTCCCAAATAGCCTCACACTTAGCTTGTACTTCGTCCAAAATTTCACTAACGGTGCCAGTAGCTGGCAAGAGCATCATCATTCGTTGCTGTGGTCAGAAGGATGGTTCACCAATAAGCATGCAGGGTCTTTCATATAAAGTAAGAATGGCGAGCGGCGGATTTGTAATCCTGTATAACCCAGGAAGGACGACACTTCCAGCATCCTTTATAAGGTAATATTTCGTATAGGATTGTACACACGCTCAAAGCAGGGGGCCATGGCGTGCCACAAGCTCGGCCAAAGCCACCACAGCATCGGATTACAAAACTGCCGCTTGGCGTTCTTACTTTATTTGAAAGACCCTGTATAAGTCAGTCTTGAAGGGGTGCATTTAGATACGCAGAAAATTTTCTTGAGAAAAGCCGATTTAACTTGCTCAATTTTCTTGAGATAGCTTTTGTTGAGATAATACCAAATCAATTCAGTCCCAGAAGACACAATAGGAATTATCTTGCTGGAGAATATTTCCATTGCTGTATAAGTGGGGCATGAAAACGTCACCCAACTGTGACTGTTGTGAGCCAAATCCAACCATATTGTTACCGAGTGTTGTAACAGGGCATCCTTTGAAGCCTCTACTAAGGCTATCGATTGGCTGGACAATTTATATTTAATACATTTATCAGCTGCCTAATTGATTGCGTTTAAGATGTGTATTGTTTGTTGATTCGTTCCTCAGTTTAGGGGCTGCATCAACGCGGTCATGTAGCCCCGTGTACTTTGAGTATGTGTAGAATCTGTGTGATAACCGGTGTTAATTATTGTGATGGCTGTATTAGTGTGTGTATCTGTTTTAATTCAAGCATAGCGTATAGAAGAGAAAGTGACGCGACTTGTGGAGTTTGTATGGTCCAGCCGCTAGGTGGCTCTAGCGTCGGCTAGCGCTGAGTGAGGACGGTATCAATACAAGCAGTTGAATGTTACTTTTCAGTAACTGAATGTTATCAGCTTACACTACGTTGTATTAGACAAGATGATTCAAATTTAAAATTCTCCGCACTGAGTATATACAACGCTAACGTCCGTTGTGTTAATTATGAAACATCAGATTGCGTCATAGGTTCATATAATAAGGAAATAAAACATTCTGACGGGGGTAAAAATGTAACTGAATGTGTGAAAATCGTAAAGCTACAGACCATTCACTACTGCACAAATAAAGTAAATATAATATAATACAGTATAATGACAAACTCACCCATATAACTTATAGCTCTCAGTTGTCCGAAGCTTTGGACAGCTTACGCGATGATTTTCCAGACTTAGAAGTTGACTGCTCTTTCCTAATTTCTTTCGTACGAAAGAAAAAGCGCACTTCATGAAATGAAAAACGAGTTTTCCAATAAGGTCCAGTTTATGTTCCATACACCATCAAAAAATCACGGCCCTAAAACAATCTCATCAATGCTGTCCTAACCCTCATAAAATATATCAACCCACAAATTTGAAAGGGAAGATAATTCCATTTCAACGACTACTTCGACCTGTAAAAGAATGTTGAAGACACTGTAAGACGGTTGAGTTAGGTAAGTAAGGGCATTTATTGTGCCAAAGTCCTTTATATTAGTGAAAGTTGCAGCTGTTGTGTCCGACGGCCTTTTCACTTTGAAGGGCTGTTGCACACTTCACACAGCTGATCCCTTTCCTTAGTTGCTTGACAATATACCCGGCTAGATAGTGTGGGAGTGCACCAGGCTTCAAACTCCATCTCATTCTCGCCATTTCGACTGTCTTTCCTTCTATAATGAAAGTGTCCGTTTTTATAAGGAAATTATCGGAGCAATGTTTGTCACATAGCCTGCATATGACTTACTTGACAATTTAATGTCTTTCCTCGGAATGGCCTTAGTCCATTTAAATAAATCATCTTCGGCTTTTGGAGGTCTAAAAATGTGCCTACCTGTTGCAGATGACTTGTCGTATCCAGATCGGCACCCGGGAACAAAACAACACGGCATATTCACTTACACAGTTTTGTTTGACGAATCTTACCAGGTTATAATTCACTCGACAGCACAAACGTAAAGAAATAAGTGTAAAGGCTTACAAATACTAAACACACCAGTGTCATAACGTATGGATTATTTCACTATCGCTTCTTGATCGCATACACTTTTCAACACCAAGAAATAAGGACTAAACACGGCAGCATTTCCATGTTTTCAAACTCGCGAGCGCTTAGAAAGTGTCTCCAGCCAGCCACAACAAACCGCTGCGCAGTCTACCGGCGGGCGCAGCAACTACCCATACTAAAGATACGGCAAACTCGGGAGTCGGCACACTTTCTCTTCTAAACGCTATGATTCAAGTAAGGAATGCGGACGATATTTTCAAGTAGTTCCTACTTTCGCTACCAAATGCTACCGTCCACGACACCTAGCTGTGAACTTCGCTGCTACTTGATACCATCGCAACCAGGGCCTGGTGACGAACTTTGGAATTTAATACAGCGTTTATCAAATCTATCCTACGGCTTCACACAATTGTAGTTAGTGTAAGGTTGTTTTTCATGCCATACATCTCTGACATGGGACCGCCGGCTTTACTTCACCTCCGAAGGAAGGCATACTGAAGAATTTTTAACGCTTTTAAAAAATCTGACGACTTCGGCCCGGTTTGAACCCGTGACCTTTGGCATAGAAGCTCAGCATGCTAACAACTACGTCACCGTAGCCGCCGAGTATTGTTCGTAATTTATATTGCGAACTTTGCCAAAATCTTAGTTATAACTAGGGCTCGGATTTTTAGGTGCTAAAAATCGGGAAAATATTTCTTTTTTATGTATAAACAAGAAGTTCCGTGAAGAATTAAAGAGCCTACTTTTCATGCCAATGATTATTCTACAGTATATGAACCTATCTAGAATAATGACGAAATTAAGTTGCTAATATCGAAATTTCTAATTAGTTCGAAATACTGTATACCTGGCATAATGTAGCCTAATAGGGCACCACAGTTGGCAGCCCTGATGACTGAATATATTCTTAGTTCCATCTCTTAAGGTACAGAATACAAAATTTGGTTGAAGTCCAATGAATAGCATGGACGTTACATGCAGTTAAACATTGGATCTAACAGCGCGCGTAAAATCGTGTTGGCAACAATGTCATGCATGTATTGGTCAGAAATAATCTGAAATAATATGATCTATTGTTGTGCCAATTTTGAATGAAATCCATTATTTAGTATAGAAGTTACATGCATTTTAAAATTGGACCTATCAGCAGGCTTAGAATCATGTTGGCAGCACTGACATATATTAGTTACTCCAAATTCATCTAGAATGCCAGGTACTATACGTGTGCAAAGTTTAGAGCTATTGGCTTGCATACTTTCTGATATATTGATATTAGGGTAACAAAAATAGGGACAGTACATATTAACAGTTGGCAGCCCTGGTTGCTCTTAAGAATACGCATAGTCATATCTGTTATGGTACACATAGCACATACGAAATTTGGTTCAAATCCAAATGATAGTATGGAAGTTGCATGTATTTAAAGTTGGACCTGTCAGCAGGCTTAGAATCATGTTGGTAGCACTGACATATATAAGTTACTCCAAATTAATATAGAATGTCAGGTACTATACGTGTGCATAGTTTAAAGCTGTCGGCTTGCATACTTTCTGATATATGGGTATTTGGATAAAATAAATTAGGAGCATTTATTAACAGTTGGCAGCCTTGGTGGGTCGTAAGAATACGCTCAGTCATATCTGGTTATGTACACATACAACATACGAAATTTGGTTGAATTCCAATTGATAGTGTAGATGTTATATGCATTTAAAAATTGGACCTATCAGCAGGCTTATAATCATTTAGGCAACACTGCCATGTATGGACTCCTGGAAATTAAACTGCAATATTATTATCTATACGTGTGCCAATTTTGAAATAGCTCCCATTCAGACCTTCCAAGATATACATCATGGAGCTCAAATTTCAATTGCGATTTTTTAGCAGTTGGTAGCACTGACATCATTTTCAAATATGGCCGTGAGATATTTAGGTATAGATCTTTAATCCTACCAAATTTTGTTTCGATTGCTCCAGCCGTTTAGGAGTTGATAGGGGGGGGGGGGGGACACACACACAGCCAGACAGACAGAAGGACAGACAGACAGACAGACAGACACACATTTGCCCGATCTCATAAGTCTACTTTTTCCTCATTTTTGCAAAATGTGAAAAGTAGGCTAAAAATACCTGAAATGTGTGACAAAAGAGTAAAAATATGCTGAAGCATTACAATACACAACGAGATACATCTTCAGGTTGTCCATCACAAATGACCGACGATTATCGCGCAACACTTATTCTGAAGGTACGAAACTGCGGCAATATAATTCTTGCCCTTGACGTGATGTGTAACTTGAGATCGCTGTTCAACCTTGATTGTTTTCCCACATGGTTGGCAGAACAGAACGTCCACATAAGTAAAATTATCTTTAACTTCTGCAACATACTGCTACAGACTATAACTTGTAGTTGCTTTTATTTTAGGCATCGTAGAACTGCCTTACACTGCACAGTACCTGAATTGAACTGCATGTGAGTGACACTGGTTCTAGGTAGCTGGAGGGTTAGTCTAGCACGTGGTGCAATATGGCTATGGACAAGGAAATCACCGGCTCCCACAGTGAGTGGCTCGGAGCGACAAGTTAAGAATAACACAGTTGCAAGCTGACATACGCTCTCCATGAAGATTAGATAGATCACAGGTTGAAGTGACGCATAAGAAAAATGCAATGAACTGAAAGATCTACTGATTTAAAAAATGTAAATATTGTGTATTTGTATGTGCTAATAAGTGAAAAACAGAAATGTATGTACTGTATTTATAGAAAGAAATGCTTAAAATATGTATTTACATAAACATATTTATTCCCCTAAAAATCCGAGCCCTAGTTATAATAATTATTGTAGATAATGGAACTATCATTTATAATGTACCTTGAAAGTCGGTAGCTTGGTCAAATCATCGTCTGTCTAGTGCTTTGGAGGACAGGTGGTGCTGGTGTGACGTCAGCTCACACCGTTCGCACCGAAGGCGACTGTAGCGTGTGACGTCACCGCACTTAGTACGGCTGTCGCAGAGGACGAGGAAATGGTTTGAGGCATGCGGGATGCAGCAATGTAGGAGAGACAGGACACATACTGGTGTTAATAACAGAACGAACTGAACGTCTTGGATGTTGTAATGTTATTGCTCCTCGTCGCAATTACACAATTGATCACAGATTATAACCAATGCCATTACGGATCTCTCCTCTCAAAAAATATGTGATAAAAGTAGTTAATGTGAAGGACAGTCATGCTATAATGAAAATAGAACAGAACATATTGCCATTTTCCATGCATATTAGAAAAGAGCCATACAGAACCATACAATCATGGGGACATTTCCCGACACTTTCTGTTTCGATTTTCTTGAACTAGTTTATCAATGTTAGGACGTAGGTTGGTTGGTTCCTCAGTTTAGGGGCTGCGACAACGCGGTCATGTAGCCCCGTGTACTTTGGGTGTGTGTAGAATCTGTCTGATAACCGGTGTTAATTGCGATGGCTGTATTAGTGTGTATATCTGTTTTTTAATTCAAGTAAGGACTGCAACTTTGAATTTTTCAAATAGTTCCTACTTTTGCCGCCAAACGCCACCGTCAACGACTACTAGGCCTAGTTCAGAACTTAGCTACTAGACGCCACCGCAGTCGGCTCTTGGCAACGAATGTAGAAACCTAAGAGCGTTGTTTACATTCCTAACCTATACAATTGAGCTTCACACAGGTGTAATTAGTGGAAGGTTCTTTAACATGCCATAAATCTATGACATGGGACCGCCGACTTTACTTCCCCTCCGAAGGAAGGCATACTGAGGGATTTTAACGCTCTTAAAAAATACGACGACTTCGGCCGGGTTAGAACCCATGATCTTGGGCTTAGAAGCTCAGCATGCTACGAACTACGCCACCGAAGCCACGAAATATTAGGACGTAGTATCTGGTAAAGTTAGGTCGTGATCTGACAAGGTACTTCGAGATTTGAACTTAAACCAGTTTCATAACAGACAGGAATTGTTCGCACACAGTATTTCGAACCGAACATACATAATATCTGTGCAGCAAGTGCATACAACCTGTTCGCATCGAGAGCTCTACAGTGGACTGACCCTTCTAGGTCCATACGCACAGCGCCGTTGATCTACGCAACAAGATATGTTTGTACACGTATCTCGCCTGACGTCACACCACTTGAAGCTGTCTTCCTCTGGTCTACTGTCGACCAATGTAGTATGTGTACTCGAGTTTGAAGGTTGTTTGTGAAGTAACCAATAGACCTACATAAAATCCAATAACATAATCATTTACATTTTAATATTTTTTGTCGCAGTTGGAACACAAAAAGTGCACGTTTTTAAGCGTGTTTCAACCATGCGTCACATTTAAGAATTATTATCTCAAAAACACGTCAGCAGAACGAATCCAAATTTTAACACAATATACATTGGAATGTTGTATAACTGGTTTAATAATTTCAAAATTTTGTGTCCCATCACTTCCGAGCGAGGCACGCCATGATGCGTGATGGGCTCCATTTCGGCAACGCTGTACAGCTTTTCCGGAAGCAGGTAGCTGGTGAACGATGTGTTATTTCCAACTACAAATACAAACCGATATAAAATAAGAGAGTTAATTTACGTATTTCACAGTCATACAGCATAACTTTTTGATGTATAAGGATTACATCGCAACCAAGAACTACATTTTCCAACCACCCCGAGCCGAGAAAAAGTTACCTTACAAAAATGATAAGAACTTTTTTTCTTTGACACGCAAAATTTTGAAATTAATAAAACAGTTATACAACATTCCAATGTATATTGTGTTAAAATGTGGATTCGATATGATGACGGGTTTTTGAGATAATAATTCTTAAATGTGACGCATGGTTGAAACACGCTTATAAACGTGCACTTTTTGTGCTCCAACTGCGACAAAAAATATTAAAATGTAAATTAAAAATTCCAAACCTACATGAGCAAACGTGCAATAGAACGACGAAAATGATGATGTTATTGGATTTTATATAGGTGTATTGGTTACTTCACAAACAACCTTCAAACTCGAGTGCACATAATACTTTGGTCGACAGTAGTGTGACATCATTTGAGGTAGCCAATCTCCATGTCATTATTCAGATAACAAAGCATAACATGACCTATAAACCAACGCCTATTGAAGAACTTACATAATAACATCGTACGATTATTCTAAAATATCTTCTTGAATGACTTTCGTTTTTAAGTTATTTTGCGGCGGCTTCGGTGGAGTGGTTAGTAGCACGCTGAGCTTCTATTCCCAAGGTCACGGGTTCAAACCCATCCAAAGTCGTCGTTTTTGAAGAGCGTTAATAATCCCTCAGTATGTCTTCCTTCGGAGGAGAAGTAAAGCCGCAGTCCCATGTCATAGATTTATGGCATGAAAAAGAACCTTCCCCTAACTACACTTGTTAGAATTGATAACGCTCTATTAGTTCCAGGTGCTGACTGAGATGCCGTCTAGTAGTCAAGTCCACTAGCTAGGAGTCGTGGACGGTAGCATTTTGTAGCAATAGTAGGATCTTCTTGAAATTATTGTCTGCAGTCCTTACTTGAATTAAGAACAGATTTATTTATTTTATTTATTTATCGTATGGCGTATACATGAGTCACAAATTTATATTTACACTATTTACATAGTTAATTGCTTGTGGCGTCCCCAGGAAAAATTCTCTTCTATCTCCATCGAAACGGCTCAGTGGGCATTCTTGGGTGATGTGCTTCACAGTTTGCCTCTCAGCACCACAGTAGCAACAAGATGATGACTTTTTCCTCCATTTGTATAGCAGATCTGCACACACACCATGGTTAGTTCGGATCCGGTTTAGCTTGGACCATACTTTCCGAGGTTGTTCAAAGCCAGGTACCTTCTGTGTGATGCATAGCATTTCCAAAGACTCTGCTGGGGCGAATTGTCTCCATTCATTAGACCATTTCTCAGTCAGGTTGAAATTACTCATTGCCAGATTCTCCGCCGTGCAGATGGGTGGATATCTTGACTTCAGTCTATCTATATGTAGGTGGTGGATATCCTCATGAATGGACAGTCTTTGATTAATCTTGATCTTCTTGTATTCATTCATCAAAGCATTGCATCTGCGGAGGTGGGGTGGGGGAATATGGCTTAATACAGGCAGCCACTGAATAGTAGTTGATCTGATCGTGCCTGTGATCATTCTCATTGTGTCATTTAATATAACATCTATTCTCTTCACATGAGAGCTGTTTATCCAGACAGGAGCACAATACTCTGCAGTAGAGTAAACCAGGCCAAGAGCTGAGCAACGTAAAGTAGTTGCACTTGCACCCCAAGTAGTACCACATAGTTTTCGAATGATGTTGTTGCGTGTCTGAATCCTGGCAGCACTCTTTCTCAAGTGTTCTTGGAACGACAGCGTTCTATCGAGTGTAACACTCAGATATTTGGGGTGTTTGTTGTGACGGAGAAGGGTGTTATTGAAGTATACCTTGAGATCCCTTGACGCCATTCGGTTGTTCAGATGAAAACAAGAAACTTCTGTTTTACTCATGCTTGGTTGGAGTCTCCATTTTCGGAAGTAGTTTCCTAAAACAGCGAGATCTTTTGTCAGCGTTTCCTCTATCTCCTCGAAGCATAGGTCGTTAGTGGCAAGTGCCACTGCATAACCAAATTTCCTGGATTTTGTGGGGGGTATATCTGAAATATATAAATTGAACAGAAGTCGGGCCAGCACTGATCCTTGTGGATGTCCATTGTTTAGTTTGCTGGATCTGCTGATTTCACTTCCCATGACTACGCGAAATGTTCTGCCACTCAGCACGTTGTTTATAAGGTGAGCCAGACTCCTGCATGGAATCACTTTAAGGAGTTTACTGATAACGCCTTCTCTCCACACTGTGTCGTAAGCTGCTTTTAGGTCTACAAATGCTACCGAAGTCTTTAGTCTTTGTTGGAATCCTGCTTCGATGAAGGTAGTTAATGACAGGACTTGATCGGCACAGCTTCTTTGTGGTCTGAATCCTGCTTGTTCAATAGGGATCGTTTCGAACACTTTTGTAGCAATTCTATTCAAGATTAGTCTTTCTAGTAGTTTATAGCATGAACTGAGCAATGCTATTGGTCTATAGCTCTCTAGTGTTTCACTAGGCTTTCCTGATTTTAGGATTGCAATGACTTTACTCATTTTAAATAAGCGAGGTAGGTTGCCTGTTCGAAGAATGTAAGTTAGAAACCTAGATAAGCATAGTTTCGTATTTTCTCCACTATTAATCAGAAACTCGGGGTGAATCCCATCAAATCCCGGTGCTTTACCAGATTTCATATCTTCTAAAGCTGCATCGATATCGTGCACAATAAATGGTCTAGTGTATTCCGAATGAAGGGGGCTTGTGGCCTTGAGACTGGTTAATTGCTTTTTGATATTTCTTGTATGATTTCTGTCACTCGGTGTTCTAGTCAAAGCAACTATATGAGCAGCAATTTGGTTTGGAGTAACTGCAGGATTTTAACGAACAATGGGAGTGGCCCCACCAAGCTTCCGTAACAATGACCATGCCTTTCTGCTCGATTCTCTGAAATTCATAGATGTTACAGTTTCAATCCATCTTTCTCTCCGGGCATTATCAAGGTTATGAAGCAGTTCATCCCCGATTTCTTGTTCGCCACTGGAAAGGAATTCTTGGTATAGCTTTTCATTTGCATCAGTCCATCCAGGAATGTATTCCTTTCTGTAACCTCTAGGAATGTGTCTTTTTGCTGTGGCAATTACAGCACCCACAAATCTCTCATAGTTGTTGCTTGTTGGCGGTATCCATCTGACACATTTATCAAGGTCACTCGAGAACGCTTTCCAGTCTACTCTCCTGAAGTTCCATCGTGGGCGAGGATAAGAAGTTACCAGAGGTATCTGCATTCCAACCTCAAGACGCACAGGATGATGTTGACTACGTGGGAAATCTTGAAGTACTTTCCGTGAAGAAAACAGGGGTTGTTTATTTTGATCACTGGAAACAAAACATAGGTCTGGGTTGAACTCCTTTTTCCATGCGGCAGATCTAAATGTACCTCTATCTTTTGCATCAAATATAAGATGAATGTCATGTTCCTCGACCCAATTCATGAGAGTGTCTCCATTAGAATCGGTGGCACTATAATTCCATTCTACATGGTGACTGTTGAAATCTCCCACATAGATGGCTGGGTGGTGTTGTACCTGAATCATCTGGGAAGGCCATGGAGAAAGTGGAGGCTTGTAGATGTTTGTAATGATGAAATCTCCAACTTTGATGACAACTGTGTGAATGTCATATTTAGAGCTAGATGTGAGCAATGAAGCATTTTCAATGGTGCTGCGAACATATGTAGCTGTGCCATATGCATGGTAGTATGTCGCACCTGCGATATCATATCCTGATATTTGGCCTCTGGTTTGTAATTGATGTTCGTCCACCACATGTGTTTCCTGAATAGCAACCACATCGATGTTTTCATCTCGTAGGATTTTTGACAAGTAGTGGCATTTGGATTTACTTATGCCTTCTATATTTAGATGAAGAACTTTAAGCGTAGGCCCGAAGGTCTTTGCCTGTTGGTTCTGAAAAGAACCATTTGAATGATTTTTCATTTTCATGTACAATAGCCAGGAGATCGCTAGGATAGTCTGGCAGCCTGATCACTGTTGCTCGTTTAGCACCACCCAGGGAGCACGTGTAGGGTAATTTCAGGTTAAGACCTATGGACGTGAGCAACTCCACTCCCCAGATGACACGTACTAATAGAGTCATCACAAAAACACTGGTTATCAGACAGATTCTACACTCACCCAAAGTACACGGGGCTACACGACCGCATTGTCCCAGCCCCTAAACTAAGGAACCAACCAATCGAGGAGGCCAATCTCCATTTCGTTACTCAGATAACAAAGCATAACATAACCTGTAAACCAACACCTCTACAAGAACTTAAATAATAACATCGTACGATTATTTTAAAATATTTTATTGAATGACTTTCGTTTTTAAGTTATTTTGCATTTTTCTAAATATATAATATACAGCACAAGAACATAAACTTTTTGGCTACCTTTAATGTCAATTCACTCTTAAAAACAGGAAAACTTAAAACTCTAATAAATTTCATCAAAGAGAAAAGGATTATGATAACAGCTCTTCAAGAAACTAGATATACTGATGAACATACATTTGATTCAGAAGGTTATAGAATATTCAAGGGAAAACCTGGAAAGAGAGTTATGAAAAATGTACCTCAGTTTGGAACTGGGCTCATTGTAAATCAGAACATATTAAATTCAATAATAGAGTTTCAATCCATTAATGAAAGATTATCCCTGCTATCCTTTAAATCAGTAAACAAAGTTTATACCATTGTCAATACACATGCACCAACTAAAGAGAAAAATAGGACTCAGAAAGAACAAACGGAAAATTTTTGGCAAGAACTATCAAACACCCTGTATCAAATTCCATCAAAAAATATAATACTTCTACTTGGAGACTTTAACGCACAAATCGGCAAAGAACGTCAACATCGGTCCATAGTAGGCAATTTCCCGGCACATAAAAGAACCAACACAAATGGAGAAAGACTTATTAGTTTATGCAGAGAGCATAACATAGTCCTGAAATCTACATTCTTCAAAAAACTTCCTAGGAAACAAACTACTTGGGTTTCCCCAAATCCAGTTTGTGGTGAGAAACAACTTGACCATGTTGCTATTAGCAGACAGTCTACAACGGAGATACTCAATGTGAAAGTTGCTAAGAGTGCAGGTTTAGATTCAGACCACTATCTGTCACTCATTAAATTCAAAATTAGACCAATATATAAAAAGTAAAATCATTATCAATCCAAAAAGTTTGATACTCAAAAATTAGCTACAGAAAATAATTTCAAAACACTTTTGGAAAGCAGAGCACCTAAAACATGGGAACAACTTCAAAGAGACTTAGTACAGACAGCAGAAGAAACCATTCTCCTTAAAAGAAAACGAAAACATGCCTGGTGGACTGCTGAGTGTGATGAACTAATCTTTGAAAGACAACGAGCTTGGAACATCTGGAATGCAAATAAAAATGAGAATACCAGGAACAGCTTTATAGAATCCCGAAAACATGCATCTAAGGGACTCAAAAGGGTAAAAGTGCAACATATGAAAGACCAATTAACATTAATAGAATCGGACTTCAGACAGCACAATATAAAGGACTTCTACAAAACTTTCAGAAGTAGTTTAAGGAAGTATACTCCACCAAGCTACTTTTCACAGATCCAAAGACTCAGAAAACTGCATATAATAACGCTGAAAATTGCAGAATACTTGCGGAATATTTTGAAGAACTCCTCAACTGCGATCCACCAAAGGAGACATTTAATTTTGATAATATACTCCCCGTTCCTCCAGACTCGAAACCACCAAAAACAAATGAAATTAAAGAGATTATAAACGAACTTAAAAATAACAAAGCATCTGGAGAAGATAGTATAGTTGCTGAATTATGGAAATACTCGAGTGACAACATGATCCTATGTTTAACGGAAATCATAAATGACATATGGAAAACACACAGTTTACCATCAGAATGGACATCTGCTTTGATACATCCACTACATAAGAAAGGGAAGAAAACAGATCCTAACAATTACAGGGGAATCTCCCTCCTGCTAGTGACCTATAAGATCTTATCCAAAGCACTTTTAAAAGAGCGGAAAAAATACTCGACCCACAATTGGGAGAGTATCAGGCAGGATTTAGGAAGGGACGATCATGTATGGAGCAAATACTAAATTTAAAGAGCATATTAGACATGAGGAAAATCAGGAACTTGAAACATGTAGTTACTTTTGTGGATTTTAAAAAAGCCTATGACTCCATTGACAGAAAGGCACTTATTGACATTCTGAAGGAATTTGGACTTGATAACAAGACAACTGAAATAATTCAAGCAACACTAACGAACACAGCTTCCAAAGTTAAATTTAGAGGGGAGCTTTCAAAATCTTTCAAAATAAAGTCAGGTGTGAGACAAGGAGATGGTCTGTCACCTCTGCTTTTCAATTGTGCATTGGAAAAGGTAATTCGAGAGTGGAGGAAAGCCATCAATACTAAAGGCGTTCAACTAGGAAGACATCCAAATAAAATCACTGTAGATTGTTTAGCTTTTGCGGATGACATTGCATTACTTACTGACTCACTGGATACTGCCCAAGAACAAATTAGAGAGTTGCAAAAACAGGCAGCCAAAGTCAGACTACAAATATCATTTGGAAAAACTAAGTTCATGACAAACATCACCGATGCCCCCAAAAGTATCACAATTCATGACCGTTCAGTATGTAAAACAAATTCCTTTAAATACCTAGGAGAGTGGATAATGAATGACTCACAGGAAAAGACAGCAATAGAAACACGTATGCATAAATTACAAAGGTGTTTTCATATGACAAAAGATATATATAATAAAAAAGCTTATCCTGGAACACTAAATTAAGGCATTATCAAACAGTAGTCAGACCTGAAACTCTGTATGCAGCAGAAACACTTAAATTAACAAGATTTGGTGATTTAGACAAATTAGAGAAGACTGAAAGACGAATTCTGAGAAAAATACTGGGAGCTAAACAAAATAATAACGCAGAATATAGGTTACGACCAAATAGAGAGTTATATTTGAAATGTGAAAAATTAACTGATGAAATGAGAAAGAGAAGATTACAGTTTTTTGGGCACATCTATAGAATAGAAAATAGTAGACTAACTAAACAGATCTTCAACTTACTGACTAGTTACAAATCCAAACCCACATGGTTCATTGAAATTGACAAAGATTTGACAAACGCCAGAATTCAGACAGACACAATAGCAAACAGATCACTCTTCAGAGAAGCAATTCAAAACGCAAAATTCCAAGAAAGGAAGAAACAAACAACTGGCAGAGAGTGGACTCAGGAGGAGAAAGATCGTCACTCTAGAACGATGAAAGAAATTTGGAAACAACGGAAATTGAATACAATGGACAATAGTGTACAGCCCCGCGGGGCAGTACCTCCTGAGAGCCACCCCCCATCTTTTACCAAAACCACCCCAACTGGCAACACCATAAGACCAGGACATTATCTATACACAGCAAGCGGCGGCCACCCAGCCTGGGAGGTTAGCCAACTACTTGCAAAACATACACAAACATTTACACTAACAACTATCTGGGGCAGCTACATTTATGCAACGCTGACCAAGCAGCGCCGGAAGGTATAAGAATGGAGTCCAAACTGGAGCCATTATCTGTTCTACTCTGTGCTTCGCCAGCGGCCCTGTCCGACGTCTGTCCCAGTTTTTATCACCAGGTGAGATTCAGCCGTGCTCAGACTCCTTTAATTCTCGTAAACACCTACCCCTAACTAGTACACACCAATTGTATTTTATACTTGTCTAACTTCCCCAAGAGGGACATACCAATCTACATATACTGACCAATAAACACATGGTCAGTAAGCTACACTTGCATTACTATTTACACTCCACTTCACATCCTCATACCCCACCTGACCTTCGTCACAATTGCCCGTGACCGTAGTAGCCAGTAATTGCTTAGTCAGACTACCTTGTACTCACAGCACGCGACTCGACTGCATAGCGTCGAGCCGCTGACTTAGCACGTCTATTGTATTACTCATTGCGCCCAGCTGGCAGGCCAGTATAGTAGCTTGTATTTAGAGACCCATCCCCTAGCAAATACTTGCATCTTGCAAGGACACCCCCAAGAGATTAGACACTAAACACCAACACACTACACTGGTAAGCTCTCCCAGCTACGGGAAGCTACCCTCACCCAGGAACAGTCTTCTAAATTAACACAGTAACACAACGGTGTTTTATCCCAACTACCCCCCAACCAAGGGATTAAAACATATTTGGTGGAGGCGCTGCTACCACGCACAATAAGGGTAGGACTCATACAACGAGCCCTCATGGTAGAACGAGCCGTACCACAAGCAGCCAAGCGAGACTAAATTTTTTTCTTCCAAAATACGTTCCACATTTTTCTTTTTATCTACCCCCTTTTATCACACGGGGATTTGTATTATTACACCCACCCCCACCCTCCCCATAGTGCAAGGTCGGCGGAAAATTAAATGACCACGTTTAGAACCACACTAAGGGACTTTGCGCACCATTTGTCGGCTAGCACAACTCCACTCCTGCCGAAGTTAAAAATTAAGAACAGTGACTTGATAACTGAACAGACTGCGATACAACTCCTTAAAGAACTCGAATTAAAGGCATCGGAGATCCGCGCTCAACACCCTGCAGCGGCAGCACAAGTCACACATTTTACACGATCCCAGGCCCAGACCAGTGCACACAGACAAGAATCACCAATATCCAGCGCTAGTGAAGCAGATTGCCTGCCAACACTCCACCCCCTATTGTTGCAGCAACTGAAAATCACAGAGCAGAAGACTAATAATCTGCTAGCGCGCATCACACAGTTACTGGATACAGACACTGTTAAGGCAGACAATCACACGACAGAGGCAGTTCGAGATATACACACTATTTTGGAAACGGTGAAACAGGATCTAGACAGGACAGTGGAAGTAGTGAAGTCCACACAGTACATCACACCTTCAATCAGTGACGATATATCAGGTGACCAGCCACCTGGTAACGTAACACACGTGTCATACACGGGGAGTGAGGCTAATTCCCCTCAGAACTACACAAACACCTTGGCACACGATAGCAGTGCGAACAGCATAAACAGATTAGAATCCTTACACGGCCAACGAGAGACAGACGCACAGGAAATGAACAGGCACACAGAATACCCCATGATCCACCCCACAAAGTTCACGGGGGAAGGCCAGGATCCCGAGGAATACCTCAAGGCCTTCAATAGAACGGCTCGGATCAATGGCTGGAGCGATGAAGTCAGGAAACGGCTCCTCCCTGCATACCACACGAAGGCGGCCATGACATGGTACGAGCTCCATGAGGACACTTTAGAAGATGCCACATGGGAGGAAATCACTTTGTTGATGAAAAGTGAATTCCAGCTCATACCAGATGATGAGGACCTGTATGACCAAATTCGACAGAGGTCACAGGGGCCTAAAGAGAGCGCACAGTCATACGTAAATGCAAAACTGCTGATGTGCGACAAATATAACGCAGCTATGACGAATAAGCAAAAAGTTAAGCTGCTAATGCTGGGCCTTAGACCATCCATCGTGGACAAGTTATGCATCATGAATATCCCCACGGTCCAACACATGTTAAACAATATTAAAACAATAGAGGCAGGAAAAAATATCACGGAAAACGCTACGGAGAAAGCCGTAAATCAGCATTTTCATCCACAAAAGGACGATACCAACCAGAAGATGGATGAATTAGTGGACAGGATGGAGAAGCTAACGATAGCTGCCATCCAAGCAGGCGAGAGACCGCTTAGGGATGAACACACGGACACGGGAGAACTCTATTATCCCGAAAGGGACAGGGGGAACACGGAAAGGAGACACTACGAGAGGGAGAAAATATACTACCCTCCACAGCGGCCAACAACACCACATACACAGGACAGGCCACACTACCCTCCGCGGTACTCACATGTCTCATACGCGGACGTAGAGCCGACATAACCCTCACGGCGACCATCATCTCCGTACACACCGGATACTACCCTGAAGGGTACGACCACAGCATCCCCCGGCGAAGCAGCCCGCCACCAGGCAGACAGGCCTACGCTGCCCCACAATACAGGGGAAACGAAGAGTATCGGGACAACCCGCCCCCAAGCAGGCAAGGCTATGCATTCCCACAGTATAGGGGAAATTGGGACTATCGGGAGAACCCGCCCCCACGCAGGCAAGGCTATGCATCCCCACAATGTAGGGGAAATGGGGACTATCGGGGAAACCCACCCCCAATCAGACAAGAGTATGCATCCCCACAACACAGGGGAAACGGGGAGTACCGGGAGAACCCACCCCCAGGCAGACAGGGATACGCACCCTCCCAGTATGGGGAAAATGGGAATCGCCGGGAAAACCCGCCCCCGCAGCAGCAGACGTACACCCCACCCTGGCGGAGACAAGAAAACAGACCGCCGGGCAATAACCGCAAGACAATAAACCCACAAAAAGGACGGGAAACCAGAGACAAATACCCAAAGGGCCCAGAACACTATCCACTCCCCGACGAACACCCGAGGGAATTTAGGGATGAGGCACCCCGCCGGGCAGACAGGGGGGGCACTACTTCCCACACCTAGTTACCCACCGCAAGCGGGGAGTTGGCGCAGCCACCCCGAGGGGGGGCGTACATACAGCACAGGGAGACGAACGCCCACGTTTCCAAAAACGCCTAGACGGGGAGGTTCGGCCAGATGAAAAAGCGGCAGAGGTTCCTCCCCTAACACAACACCAGAGAGGCCCCTCACTTAAACAGACTCGTAAGAGCAAGGGGAAGAAGCAGCCAACTAGAGCCAAGGCTGACGATCCGCCCCCGGACCTTTTCCAAGCACACCCCGTACAAGGGGATGGCAACTGTCTGTTCAGGGCCATTATCTTCTTAGTCCGGCATACCGAAGATCATGACAGGGACTACAGACAGAAAACAGTCCAACATATCCTGGCCAACTGGAAAGAGTACCGGGATTTTGTATCGGACGAGCGGGAAAACCCATTCCAGACCGGGGCAGACTACAATAAATACATGGGTAGGGACGGTACCTATGCCGGCGCCGTAGAGGTGACCGCTCTCGGCAGGGTACTTGAAACAAACATACATGTATACACTGACGTGCACTCGCCCCCGCTATTCACAACCGCGGGAATTGACAGGGACCTGCATATACTATTTACGGGGAACCCTAGGGCGGGACACTATACGCCCCTCACAATCACGCGCGAACAAACCAAAGGCAAACCCACACCCTCTAGACGGGAAACCATACCCCCTACACCACAACACGGGGCGGGAAGTGACCCCACACAGGCGCAGGACGCGAGCTCACTTGGCATAGGGGAGCCAGCAACAGGAGTCGAACTCGCGACCGCCTGGAACAAAAAACGAGGTCACATGTGCAAACGTAGAGTTAGGTTTGCAGACACACCTTCCCAGGAGGGAGAAAGGAACAACACTCCTACACAAAAACCGGGAACTGTCAATACATTAAACGTTCGCCAGAATCCCTGTATTTTCACAGCGCGAGCAATGAAGAGAGCAGGCAGTGTACTGAATGGACACATTTCGCTGACCGAGACAAAGAGCTCGAGCCAGGAAGTAAGCCGAGAGGCTAAACGTGCCAAGTACAATAAGCGGCCAGCTCCATGCCTCTCCAGCACAAATGTTACGCAGGGCATCAACACTGGCGCACACAGTGACAAGGACATTACGCCGGTAGCAACAACAACAACATACACCCTATACAACACATCTTTGCAGGGCAAAGGACTCCAGGTATCGGCACTGACGGTACACGCCAGCATAAATGGCCACAGGGTGCAAGCCCTAATTGACACTGGCGCAGCGGTAAGCTGTGTCAACAGAAAACACGTTACCGAAGGGCAGATACACGGTGTCACGGGCGACATCCGGCTGGTAGCGGCCAATGCTCAGACGCTAGAAAACACGGGGGTGGCAAACATACACCTCAGGCTAGACCATTTTGCCACAACACACCCCATGTTCGTTATAGAACATCTTTCTGCGTCAGCCATAATTGGCATGAATTTCCACGCCAAGTATGAAGCTAGCATAAATTTTGCTAGCGGCAAGATGCTTTTAAAGCATGACCAGAGGCTCACCACACATCCCATGATATACACCAGAAACACCGATGGGATTCGAGCGGAGCGAGAAATCCACGAGCACCAGGCCTCTACATTGAACACAATCAGCAAACACACAGACACACACACAGATAAGGCGGTCAATCAGACTCACATACACGACCTGACACCGGAGCAAAATAGAAGGCTCACGGAGCTCCTGGAAGCCAATAGGGATATCTTTGCCTATTTGCTGAAGGATCTCGCAGTGACAGACCTTATCGAACACCACGTCACACTCACCAGTGACCGGCCTGTCCATCAGCCCCCCTTCAGGGTGATTCAGAAGGAGAGACACGCTATCGACACTCAGATTACTGAGATGCTCGAAGCGGGGGTCATAGTCCCGGTAATTTCGAACTACAGTGCACCGGTCTTGCTGACCAAGAAACGGGATGGTTCCCACAGGTTCTGTACTGATTACCGTAGGCTCAATAAGTTAGTCGAAAATGACAGTTATCCACTACCAAGGGCCGACACCTATTTGGATGCCCTCGGTGGGTCTAGCTGGTTCAGTTCGATGGATTGCTACAGTGGATTCTATTCAATCCCCGTCTATGAACCGGACAGGCACAAGCTGGCGTTCGTTACAGAAAACGGCCTCTATACCTATACAAGGTTACCAATGGGCCTCCGAAACGCCAGCCAGACCTTGCAAAAGCTAGTGGATAAGACATTTTCAAGGCTAAAATGGCGCTCGGTGCTAGTCTACGTGGACGACATAACGGTCTTCTCCAACACCTTTGACGAGCATCTCGTACACTTGGAGGAGGCTATCGCAAGGATCAGAGAGGCCAAATTAAGGCATAAACCTGCGAAATATCAATTCGCCAAACAGCAGATTAACATATTGGGCCATATTGTAAACAGAGAGGGCATTATTCCCGACCCAGCGAAGACTGACGCAATAACGGGCATCCCAATGCCCACAAATCTGAAACAATTGCCCAGCTTCATTGGTCTCGCCTCTTATTACAGAAAGTACATCCACAGGTTCGCGCACATCGCCCACCCCTTAACCGAACTCACACGGGAGAAGACGCCCTTCAACATTAAACAGGAACATATAGATGCCTTCAACACACTGAAGCAACTATTGACCACACCACCATTACTGCAAGACTTCCATAGTGATAGGCCCACATTTTTACACGTGGACGCCAGCCAGTACGGGCTGGGAGCTGCCCTATTACAGGAAGATGCAGAAGGGCGCATACGGACAATAGCTTATGCTAGCAGAAAATTAACGGCCGTCGAAACTAGATACTCTGCCACAGAGCGGGAAATGCTGGCATTTTCTTCGGGAGTGAACTATTTTCGGGTATACCTCTATGGTATCCAGTTCACGGTAGTGACTGACCACGCGAGCCTGCTTTTTTGGGACAAATTCAAAAACCCTAATTCGCGGCTCAATAGGTTTATATTCCGCCTGTATGAATATAACTTCGTGGTCAAGCACAAGAAAGGCGCTACACACCTAGATGCAGATGGGTTGTCTAGGCTGCCAGTAGCCGATCCCCCAGATGACAGTAAGGACCACGAATGGGACGATATGCCCACTTTTGCCCTGACGGTGGTTAACATCAAGCAGGAGCAAGAACGTGATCCATATTTGAAACAGATTCTAATGGCACTAGAAAACTTGGATAAGGTGGATTCCAAGACGGCACGGCTGTCTAGGCGATTTTTTCTAGACAAAGACGGGGTACTGAAATTTAAACCCACAGCCATGCACGATAATGCACCTATAGCGGTTCCGGAGTCATTGAAAGAGAGTATTATGACTGGACAACATAATAGCCCAATGGCAGGGGCACATTTGGGTACGCATAAAACATACCATAGAATCCGGGACAAGTATTACTGGGTAAACATGAAGGCCGACATAGACACCTTCGTAAAGGCATGTCACACTTGCCAGCGTTTTAAAGCAAGACCTGGCAAGCCTCATGGATTACTCAATCCTATTCCCGTAGGGGAGCTATTCCATAGAGTCGGGATAGACGTGAAAGGCCCCATCACTACATCTGAAAAAGGCAATAAATATATACTTGTGGCCACAGAGTATCTCACCCGGTATATGATTACAAAGGCTGTTCCCAAAGCAGACACGAACAGCATAGTCGAATTCCTATTTGACATAGTCACACGATATGGCCTATTCCAAACTCTACTATCCGATAGAGGGACTATTTTCACCTCGAGAGTGCTCCAACAGTTTTTGGAGGTACTCAGGATAAGGGCATACACGACCACGAGTTTTTCCCCACAAACCAATGGACTCACGGAGAGTATGAACAAAATAATTGGAATAGCGTTAGCCAAGTTCACGGGGGACACAGGGACAGACTGGGATAATTATTTGCAGCCCATTACATTTAGCTACAATACTTCCATATCCACGGCCACAAAACACTCTCCACACTTCCTGTTGCACGGATATACACTTAGAAGTCCCATAGACAACATATGCTTCCCACAGGACACTCTCCCAGACAACGCAGCCCGGCTAGAGCACTTGCAGATAGCTCGCATGGACGCCAGAAAGAACATAGCCGCGGCACAGAAAAAACAAAAAGAACGGTACGACCGGCAAAGGAAGACCGTAGAATACACACCCGGGCAATTGGTTATGGTTTCCAATTCCGCCCGTAAGAAAAATGTGTCCGAGTTCCTCCTGCCACGTTGGACAGGTCACTTCAAAGTCTGTAGGAAGGTATCTGACCTAAACTATATAGTAAACGTGCGCCATGGACGCAAACTCATCAAGGACACTATACACGCCCGCCGTATGAAGGCATATCACACCCGAAAAACAACACCTACACGTAAAGGCGGGAACACTGTCAAAAGGAAGGGAAATGATTCCACTGGCAGACGTGAAAAGAAAGCCAAGAAATAGTCCTCGAACCCCGATGACCTCACTGGGATACGAACCTAACACTGACAAAATTGTCCCAGAGACACAGGCCCAAAAGGCATCAGGAATTATTACCCTGGACAAAGACGGTCTCGAACCCGCGACCTTCTGAATACCAGGAATGCAAGGTCGGGTAACTATCCAATTGGAGGTTAGAGCAATAAGGGACAGTAACAATAACAGGAATTAGTATGCACAAATTAATAAAACCACCTCCGACACCTAGTCACCAAACACGCGACTAGAGGCCCGGAGACACACGTACATAAAGACATCTAACTACCACTAACAGGAATATATTCACCCCACGCCTACAATAACACAAAATTTGGGGACACAATATATGAACAGAGGTAGGTTCTTTTCCATTACGAGGAACCCAAGGCACACTGTATATGCAGACATTAGAAAGGCGCGTCAGCAAACCTACACACATCGTCTCGGCACATGTGGCAAGCGGGCCGCCAGACAAGCAAGCAAATACTTCCTACACAATTGAAACGTAATACTATCGCCAGGTCAGCGATAACACATACATGAGAATCCGACCTTCGCCAGTACCCAACGGGTAAGGAGTGCTCTCACTACGGCTGTGACAGACATAATCATTCACGCCATTTTCAAAACCCGATAACTCCCGAAAATAGGGTACGAGGGTCGTCCCGAATGGCATAAAATACTCACACTAACGTATATTTTCATACGCGTGTCGCAAACATACAAAACACGCGCCATGGTACATAAAACACAAAAATTGTAGTACCGAGGCCTTAGACCAAGGTATGGGCGAACACACAGAAACACAATACAAACGTGCCAAAAAGGACGCTAGCCAATGGCATTTTTGGTACGGCAACACAATCAGAGGCCACACTAGGGACACACAAATCCCAACAGACAACGCAGACATAAAACACGGAGCATTACACGGGATCGCGGGTCCGAATGCCCAATAAAAGCGGACGATGTGGAAAACAAGAATTGTCGACCGAAGAAAGATCACGGGCAGCATCCCACAAATGGCATGCATACACCATCCCCTACAGAAAAAACCATGGAGTTCCATACAGACACTGTGCCCCATAGAGTGGAGCCAAGAGTGAAAATAGGCATTAGACTGTTTAAATTATGCATATATAAATGGCATGTTATCACAGAATACACGCTTTAAACATACACTGGACGTGGCAAAGGCATTGCAATAGTGCCGTACACAAGCACATAAACGGGTGAGCCACACAATTATGAACACAGGGAGGTTCTTTAACATACATACAGGAGCATAGATTCGTTCCAAGGTACTCGCTACAACAGCCTACCTAGGGCATTAGCGACCCCGGGACTCCCAATAGGGGGCGTACCGAAAATGCTAGGCCCCCATGGGGACCACAAGATACTTTTCTCTGAACCATAGCGCCCGAAACCTAGATATGGGGGACGCCACTCTCACATACACAAAACAGGTAACACCACATTTCTACGGCCAGAAATCATGGCAAATTTGGATTACCCCGAACACAGGAAATAGACTTCCTAGACACAAATTATAGATAATTACACAAGGCAAAGGTCTTACGGAAGAAATATCCACACAATATCGGTAGCAAAAACAGGACAGAATAACACATTGGCCCTCCCAGAATGCAAAACTATGTCAACATACGGACAATGGCAAAAGTCGCGTTCCGTCAGCCGCCATACGTAACATCAGAGACTTTCCGTATACAAGGACGCAAAACAAACACAACAAAACACTGAGTTGCGAATTCCAGTGCATTGCAGCACTGTTACCGGTAGACATTCCCAGCATAGCCAGACGTGACAATGACACGCGACCATGATGATACTATCATACAAAACAAACAATAATAATAGCATACAGTTGACACAGGATTCAGCGCTCTCACAATTGGCCGGGCATGCAGTGATAAACAAATACTATAGGCTGGATTCATCTTAAAGAACACAGGAGCATGTATACAAGGATGTTAACAAGCTACACGCGTCACCTGACAATTAGCCACACGACACACGATACGACTTATCCGATAACGGCCCACGCGCCAGCGAGCTGCAGCGGTACGCGACCACACACATGCAGCCGCGCTAATCACAGACACGGCCACGTCCTTCTCACACGCGCCCACCAATCAGGGGCGGATACAGACAGATTCCCTGAGGGAACAACCCCCCCCCAATAACTTCTTCTCCTGTTTTTTTATCTTTAAAAACCAGCATAGGTAATCTGGACATGACAACCCACACTTATAATCACTTGCTACCCTAACGGTATGAATAGGAGACCACATTAGGCCGTGACGCCACAGCGTCACCGCACTTAACCATCCCAAAGGGCAGCCCGAAGGCGACGCCTGGGTAGTTTATTGGCTGAGGAATAACCCACCCACCAAGGGAAGATGATTAAGAGAAGGAAGTAGATTTGGGATTGGAAAAGAAGGATAGAAAAATAGGAGGAGAGTCCCACAAAATTTATGAATTTGACTTTCAATACATTTAGAAGCGGTTGCCACCGCAGATCCTTGCTCGGATACCTAAAGTGGATACGAGCTTGGTCGAAGCTAACGGGAACCGCAGCTAAGACTTGGGCAGTTTGCCAGAGAAAGGCTTTAGTATATTTCCTCCCGAGCACGAATAAAAGTACTATAGGGAAGGGTGATGTTCTAGCAAGACAGATAGTAAAGGCTTTATTGAGCATGAACGAGGAGGAGCTAGGAAAGCCAGGATCTTGCCTAACTGTAATATCAGAGAAATGATGAATCCAAAAACAAATATTTAATTTATTTAACAATTTAAAGAAGTTAATATTTTTGACAATTAAATATTTTGCAATCTTGTTAACAATTTGGGGTCGCAGACCTCTCAACATTAAACTGTTGCTCCAGGCAATTGACAATTTACAAGGTTTCAAACCTTACATGTTTCTAAAATCTTTATAAGATTTAAACAAATGAACAATGAAATAATTAAAGCTTAAACGTGAATTGGAGAACAAAGAGTGCACCTTAAGAAATTCTGGAGAAAATGTTCTAGAGAAAGTGACAATTTTGAAAATAACAATAATAACAACATGAAAAATAAGATAGAAGTTCCTACAACTTCTTATATTTATACAGAATTAATATATGAGAATTATGCAAAGAGGGCAGGTCACTTACTGTGAAACCTGACGAAAGTGAAAGGGAAAGTTCTAGACTTCCCAAGTTTGAGCAGGAATCACTCGCCAAATGGGACAGTTTCCATTTCGTGAAACCTGAACAAGAGTTTAAAGAATTGTTTTCCCTGATTATGGGAAAGAAACAACGTGAATTTAAAACTTGTATCACACAAGCAATTATGCAGAATTTAATTAATGTTAAACTAGCAAAGTTGGAAGGGCACCTCGTGAGTGACACCTTATAGAAAAGTTTCAATTTTATTAATAATGATGGTTAGTAGAAGGTTGAGGAAAGATCATTGGGATATAGGATCAATGTTCATGGCCGTATTTAATATAACCGGACGATCGCGACGCGGTAGAAACATGGAGCAAGCACTGATTATCACTATAGTCTATGAAGAAGGATGCAAAGTTCACTGTAGAAACACTAATGTTCATGAAAAAGAAAGTTATTGCAATTATGGAAATAACTGATTGCACTATATAGGTGAGAGTCTATTTCTTGAAAAAGTTGTGATTTACAAGTAAATGCACCATAGAATGTTCCAGAGGTTCCAGCGGTGGAGGAAAGTTAGCTATTGCAAAAATTTGTAAGGAAGATTCCTCATTTTAAATATCATTGTCCCAAGTGAGCTAAAAACACTTGACGGCAAGACTCGCAGATAGGGTACAAAATCTCGAAGTTTCCAGAACAACCTTAGCAGAAAATGGGGTTGAGAAAATCCAACGGAGGAAATAGCTTTATAATCATAGACAGCGGGTACTAAATAATATCCCACGTAGCGAGAGGATTTCTCGTTTGAATAGCTTAAGAAAAGCTCTTTTTTTTTGTAAAGTTGGCTTATACAAGCAAAAGCTCAACATGGCAAATCCCACGAAGAATGATTATTGCCCCAAAGTAAATAATTTCACACTGTCTATGAATTATAATTAAAAGCGCTTGGAAGTTAAAACCATGAAGATGAGGTTAAAACTTTTAAAATGGTACTTATCTTGATTTCATGTTGAAGTCGAAGTTTCTGTTGAAGATTACTTAGCCAACATGGCGTAGAAGAGGGTGAGCCTCTTGGTTTGAGGAGGCAAGCTCGAGCGGAGCTTTGACTGAACGAGTCAACTGCAGACTGAGAAGTGAGAGCAGCTCAACGGAGCACGGAGGGACCAAGAAAAAGGGGAAAGAGTGGGGGGTAGGAGACAAAAGGGGAACATATAAACATTGCCAACTTAAAAACAAAAAATTTATCTTCTCTTGCTGAGCCGGTCTTCTAAGAGTTGATAACAGTTGATACTAGCGCAGCATGGTGAGTAAAGAAGTGGATGTAGTCCTCTTGCTCCAAGAGAAAATAGCTGACGATGGTAACAGGATCTGGTGGCCAAATGGATAAGTAAGTCCTCTAGCACCAGGAAGAGTTGAGGAGCTTCAGAGATTCGCTGCGAGGTGACGCTAGGTGGGTCACAGAAGTTATATATCTGAAACATACTTATGAAGACGTAAGAGATTTGCCCAACAAGGAGAAAACAGAAGATCACTGTTGGTGTTTGGCAAAGAGGAAGGAAGAAATGAACATGCAAGGAGCAGTAGACATTATATCTCAGGTACCGTGTATTCAAAGAATACACCATACTGGGGGGACAAAAACCAACAGGGAACAAGAAAAACAAGTAAACATTTGAAGGTAATGGAGAGATCAAAGACAGAGGTCTTGTGATCGGACCATTAATAGTTAAGACTCTGAATACCCTGACTCTCCTATCTCCTCCAGGGTAACACTGGGTCACTCTACCGGAAGTCCAGACTAGAGGGGGAGAAACATCCCTAACTAAGACCAAGTCTCCCACTTTAATGTCGGGACTGGAAAGAAACCACTTCAGCCTCCGTTGCAAGGAAGTTAAATATTCCAAGTCCCACCTCTTCCAAAAAGAATTACGGAGGGCTTCAAGTTTACACCAAGTGATAGGTAGATTAGAATCCCTGTAAGAATTAGGAAGGGGAGGAGGGGCAGAGAGAGAAGTGCGTGTAAGGAAGCGACCAGGTGTAAGTGGAAGGAGGTCATCAGGGTCATTGGAAAGCGGAGTTAAAAGGCGAGAATTAACGACATCTTCCATCACAAAATAACTAGAAGCTGAGGGAAATAAAGCACTAGTAAAGATTGCGATACAATGCAAAAGGTGAATTAACAAGTTTAAACAAAGCGTATAGAAACAAGTACATCTATTCAAGACAAGAATGTACCAAATAAACAAAGGAACTATGCGAGTAGAAAGCAAGAACGCTATAGGTAACAAACGAGTAGCCATAAACAATGATCTTAAGTCATAATAAGTATCAAAGGGGTTACTCAGAAAAATACTTAAGTCAGCGAGAAACGTGACATAACAAGTATAAATGCAAAAACACATCGAATGTGACGACGAGAAAAAACAAGTTTGTTCATCAATGAAGAATAAGATTTCAAAATATGTAAGCAAAGTGAAATACATGAGCGCGTGAGAAATACGCAACGAAGTTTTGAAACAAGGAACGAAGCAGTTATAGAATACGAGCATGAGTAAATGAAAGACACAGGCAAGCGCGGCCTTGACACACATAGTACAACAAGATAAGGCATATAAATAGCTGAACGAGTCCTTAACTGGAGCAAGTTTATTTTGGGAAATAGGTGAGCGGCTTCCGTACTTGCAGTAGCGACTCGCCAGACAATGGTTGGCAATCAGCCAGAGTTGAGATAAGAGAAACTTGTTTTGACCTTTGTCAAGCGTACAGGAAATAAACAACAACTTGGCCTTCCTCAGGCGTGTATACAAACAAGTTTGAAAAACAAGCAGTTCAGAATAAACAAACAACACTGGTTGAATCAGCTGTAACTTAAAGCAGATATTCAGGTTGAACGGAATGCAGTCAATCGTAACTTGGACGTGAAAAAGCAATTTAAAGATATATGAAATAGAGTACGAAATCAATTTCGCATAATTGAGAGGATCACGGAATCCGACAATTTTCAACAAAAAGAAGCTTAATTCTTCCGAGCAAAGAAGACAAGCTGGGACATTGAGAAGAAGGTTATGCATAAGAATAGTTATTCTAGATGCTATAGAATTCAGATTTTCAAACGGTTTCATGAGCGACTTCCAATTGTGAGGAAGGAGGGAGGAGCCGACCGTGGCCATCCTTCTAAATAACGAAAGAAGTGAAACATAGCTCACAGCAAAGTGATGGTGACTGATAGCCATAGTTTTACACAAGGGGAAGGTAGTTTTCGAGAAAGTGTTTAAGCAATTACCTGCTATAAAAAATGACATGAGAAGGTAAACGAAATAACACAAAGCAAGGCGAACTTGAATTGCCATTTTGTGCGGGAAGAAGGAAAAACCATTTAAACAACTTAACAAGGTAGCGTAGTTGTTCACGATAAGACATCGTTTCGACAAGTGTTTTTCAAAAATATTGAGATCTGAAACATGAGCGTTCTCTTTTTCAGAAATAGGATTTATGTCAGCTGAAACGAAATGACATTGAGCTTTAGTTTGAAGACTGGGTTGTTTGATTTCACCAGTAATAACCCAACCAAAATCGGTGTCTCTGGCGACCACGGTTGAAGATAACTTGCGTGTTTGTTTGCGAATGCAATTCCAAAAAACATTGGCACTGAAAAGCACATCAATGGGACCTTGAGCATTAAACTGAGGATCAGCTAACCTTAAGTGCGAAGGATTCTTTAATCCGGAGGTATTAATAGAGTGACTTGGAGTGTCCTTGCCAATACTGGTAAGAATGAGACAGTTTAAATTAAGATTGGTGTTTCTTTGGCAAACGTCTCTGATTTTCAATTTTGAAGACTGCAAAACTTGAGTTTTCAAATTGTCAATGCCGGTCACACTGATAGAAGTAGGCGATGACAAAAGACCTAGTTTTTTAATCAACGATTGCGAAACAAAGTTATGAGTTGAAGCGGAATCGAGAAGACCACGGGTTCTAAACCAATTTCCAAATTTATCTTGGATTTCGAATTGTACAGTGGTAAAAAGGGTTTGCGCACTGTGAGAAGGTTCGGCATTAGAAATGCAGGAAGAAGCATTAGTTTGTTCGGAGCTGCTCTGCATGGAGCTTGAAGAGGCAGGTACTGATGACCTCGATTTATCGTGAACGTGCAATAAAGAATGATGCGGTTTTTTACAATGGAAACAGAGATTTGATGACGTACAGTTCGAAGAAGAATGCTTAGGTGACAAGCTATTGAAACAATGTTTGCTGTTGAAGACAAACTTTCTTCGATCTTCGACAGACAATTCTTTAAAGGATTTGCACGAATACAAGGTGTGAAGCTTTTTACAGAGCGTGCATTTTAAAGATTTATTAAGCGGCCTGATATCTTCTCTTGCATGATTGAAAGAAGAACGGGTTTGCTTGTACTCGACAGATGGGGGCTGATGACCCTTTGAAAAAGCAAGGTTTTTCTCAAAAATGTGAGACTGATGATTCGTTTCGACCTTTTCGCACTGAAATGCGAGTGCTGTAAGGACTTGGCATCGGCTGTTAAGAAACGAGATTAAGTGTTCGAAGGAAAATTCTTCCTTGCGAGCGAGTTCGATCTCCCAAGCCTTTAAAGTTGAAAAATCGAATCTTGATGTAGCCAGATGAATGAGTATGGTGTCCCATGTTTGGACAGGTTGCTTTAGTTGGTATAATGCTCTGACATTCAACTGTATAGAATCTAAGAGGTCTCTTAAAGAGGTGACGTCATTAGGTTTGACGGCTAGCAAGTTAAAAAGACAGCGGATGTGACGAGCTACACTCAAGCGTAAATTGCCATATCTCTCTTTAAGGAGATTAAAGGCGATGTGGTAGTTGTCTGCGCTTAAAGGCAGTGACTCCACTAAGGCTAAGGCCTCACATTCCAAAGAAGCGCGGAGGAAGTAGAACTTATGTATGTCAGGGATCTCGATATTTTCATGAATTAGGAAGCAGTAAAGTTCGTAAAAAGAATACCATTCACCTTCCTTGCCTGAGAAGTGCGGTAGGCTTATCTTAGGAAGTAACGGTTTCGGTTTGTTCTCGTGAACTGAAGCGGGTGCGAACTGGGCCGGATTGATGACCCTAGTGTCCGGTTCTGAGATATTGCGAATCAATTGGTGGGCCTTTGCAATTCCTTCAAAGTACAAGGGTTCGACCTCGTCCCGATCCGATTGAAGTTCTGGACAAGCGGATTCAATCTCGGTTTGAATTTGGTCATAATAATCATAAGACCGTTCATACAACTTAAGGCGATGTGTCAAGATGTCTAAATCACACTCTGCGGGATTTAATTTGCTGATGAAATTTCTGAATCTAGTGAGTTGCCCTTTATAGGAAGAACGTCTGGCAATGAGAGTTTCATCTTTTTCAGTAGGGGCCATGACAAAAAGAATAAATTGAAATACAACTCACGAAACTGTAGAACCTTGGAGATGCTGTCAAGCTGGCAGCAGCGAATGAGTAGAAAGAATGGGACACACCATAGGAGACAGGAGCGGCCTCTTTCCCGTTCACAGGCTTTGCATGATGTGGATAGAGCTGAAAAATCCAAAGCAGATATTAATAATTTGCCAAGTATTGTCAAATGACACTTGACAAACAATGGACATAAAAAATGGACTCTCCTGGGTTTCTGGTACCAAATTTTGGGTAGTTTATTGGCTGAGGAATAACCCACCCACCAAGGGAAGATGATTAAGAGAAGGAAGTAGATTTGGGATTGGAAAAGAAGGATAGAAAAATAGGAGGAGAGTCCCACAAAATTTATGAATTTGACTTTCAATACATTTAGAAGCGGTTGCCACCGCAGATCCTTGCTCGGATACCTAAAGTGGATACGAGCTTGGTCGAAGCTAACGGGAACCGCAGCTAAGACTTGGGCAGTTTGCCAGAGAAAGGCTTTAGTATATTTCCTCCCGAGCACGAATAAAAGTACTATAGGGAAGGGTGATGTTCTAGCAAGACAGATAGTAAAGGCTTTATTGAGCATGAACGAGGAGGAGCTAGGAAAGCCAGGATCTTGCCTAACTGTAGTATCAGAGAAATGATGAATCCAAAAACAAATATTTAATTTATTTAACAATTTAAAGAAGTTAATATTTTTGACAATTAAATATTTTGCAATCTTGTTAACAATTTGGGGTCGCAGACCTCTCAACATTAAACTGTTGCTCCAGGCAATTGACAATTTACAAGGTTTCAAACCTTACATGTTTCTAAAATCTTTATAAGATTTAAACAAATGAACAATGAAATAATTAAAGCTTAAACGTGAATTGGAGAACAAAGAGTGCACCTTAAGAAATTCTGGAGAAAATGTTCTAGAGAAAGTGACAATTTTGAAAATAACAATAATAACAACATGAAAAATAAGATAGAAGTTCCTACAACTTCTTATATTTATACAGAATTAATATATGATAATTATGCAAAGGGGGCAGGTCACTTACTGTGAAACCTGAAGAAAGTGAAAGGGAAAGTTCTAGACTTCCCAAGTTTGAGCAGGAATCACTCGCCAAATGGGACAGTTTCCATTTCGTGAAACCTGAACAAGAGTTTAAAGAATTGTTTTCCCTGATTATGGGAAAGAAACAACGTGAATTTAAAACTTGTATCACACAAGCAATTATGCAGAATTTAATTAATGTTAAACTAGCAAAGTTGGAAGGGCACCTCGTGAGTGACACCTTATAGAAAAGTTTCAATTTTATTAATAATGATGGTTAGTAGAAGGTTGAGGAAAGATCATTGGGATATAGGATCAATGTTCATGGCCGTATTTAATATAACCGGACGATCGCGACGCGGTAGAAACATGGAGCAAGCACTAATTATCACTATAGTCTATGAAGAAGGATGCAAAGTTCACTGTAGAAACACTAAAGTTCATGAAAAAGAAAGTTATTGCAATTATGGAAATAACTGATTGCACTATATAAGTGAGAGTCTATTTCTTGAAAAAGTTGTGATTTACAAGTAAATGCACCATAGAATGTTCCAGAGGTTCCAGCGGTGGAGGAAAGTTAGCTATTGCAAAAATTTGTAAGGAAGATTCCTCATTTTAAATATCATTGTCCCAAGTGAGCTAAAAACACTTGACGGCAAGACTCGCAGATAGGGTACAAAATCTCGAAGTTTCCAGAACAACCTTAGCAGAAAATGGGGTTGAGAAAATCCAACGGAGGAAATAGCTTTATAATCATAGACAGCGGGTACTAAATAATATCCCACGTAGCGAGAGGATTTCTCGTTTGAATAGCTTAAGAAAAGCTCTTTTTTTGTAAAGTTGGCTTATACAAGCAAAAGCTCAACATGGCAAATCCCACGAAGAATGATTATTGCCCCAAAGTAAATAATTTCACACTGTCTATAAATTATAATTAAAAGCGCTTGGAAGTTAAAACCATGAAGATGGGGTTAAAACTTTTAAAATGGTACTTATCTTGATTTCATGTTGAAGTCGAAGTTTCTGTTGAAGATTACTTAGCCAACATGGCGTAGAAGAGGGTGAGCCTCTTGGTTTGAGGAGGCAAGCTCGAGCGGAGCTTTGACTGAACGAGTCAACTGCAGACTGAGAAGTGAGAGCAGCTCAACGGAGCACGGAGGGACCAAGAAAAAGGGGAAAGAGTGGGGGGTAGGAGACAAAAGGGGAACATATAAACATTGCCAACTTAAAAACAAAAAATTTATCTTCTCTTGCTGAGCCGGTCTTCTAAGAGTTGATAACAGTTGATACTAGCGCAGCATGGTGAGTAAAGAAGTGGATGTAGTCCTCTTGCTCCAAGAGAAAATAGCTGACGATGGTAACAGGATCTGGTGGCCAAATGGATAAGTAAGTCCTCTAGCACCAGGAAGAGTTGAGGAGCTTCAGAGATTCGCTGCGAGGTGACGCTAGGTGGGTCACAGAAGTTATATATCTGAAACATACTTATGAAGACGTAAGAGATTTGCCCAACAAGGAGAAAACAGAAGATCACTGTTGGTGTTTGGCAAATAGGAAGGAAGAAATGAACATGCAAGGAGCAGTAGACATTATATCTCAGGTACCGTGTATTCAAAGAATACACCAACGCCCACAGACACAAACATTTATACACAACGTGGGTATCACAGACCCACAGGCATTCTACAGACTGGTATTCTAGAACATAGTAGACGCTTTATGGCATCTCAATTTCACCAGTGCACATCCCAAGGAGCGGATAGAAAACAAATAGTAACCAAGTGAGAATGACAGGAGCAGAGATGGATAGTGCCATCAGGATGGCCAAGATACCAACTACGGGGTACCATCCTAGCACCCTTCTCCCTACATAACCTGTCACTTACAACACTATCCAACACAAACACATAAACACATAAAAACAGCTAGACTACATTCCAAAATATACATCGGGGTTGATAGACTTCATGCGTCTACCCAAAATTCGGGTATGCTACACCCTGGTCCCAAATGCCTACACCCGAGTATTAGGGTGAGTCGGAAATAATATCAAGCTAATGCAAATCTCTATGTAAAGAGATGAGGCCGCATTTACACTAACAAATATTTTCTTACTAAATAATCCCGCATGCAAGGGACATAGAGTTATTATACCTCGACCCATACCTTATCTTCAAATGAGAGCGGATACGCCTCATATCCATCCCCATGCATGGAATATCCCACCCACATACCAGGGTTTATTACTATCACACCTGCATGGCACTTTTACAAATTTTTTGCACACTTGGGAAAAACCTACCCCATCCCCCTCACTGTAAAGACATCCTAGCAGCATTATCGGCTCCCAGCCACCATTAACATGGAGACCAACGATGCACGAACCTTTCCTACCACGCTTTAAGCCCATTCAGCAAATAACACCCCCGGATCCCAATAACAAGGGACCCAACGCCCTACAAACCCACTAACGCCTCCAGGAAATTGCCAAGGCATTACCGCTGGAAATCCGACAGTGCAATTACAGGCCTAAAGTAGACTATTCATTTAGAAGATTCTACAACCCCAGAACACTTAAAATCTTACATAATTACATGATACACACACACTTAACTTACAAATCACACTTATTTTTTTTATAGAAGGAGTCTGACATCACACTGGATGGTGATGAGAGTTTAATTGGAAGGCAGAGGCGTCACACAGGAACAGAGCTGGAGAAGGCAATGATGAGGCCTGACTCAGTTGACTGACTGACAAACGTAAGGTTGAAGCATCGATGGCTTGGCGCGGGCAAACGTCAAGATCTAGGGGTGAGTCTAGCCTACCCCCCTTGTCGGAGACAGTTATACCCACTATGCGCCAAGGTCATCGAAGCCAAAACCTGCAGGGGAGAATTTTGACGGCTGGTGGGAGAATTAGCCAGCTCCACACTAGACTCAGGAGACAAACCTAGAGACGACCACACTAGGACTAGACTTCTAGTTAGTATGTAACTTAAGTAGAGCTTCCATGGCGGGAAGTTAGTCTTCCGTTCGCGTGAAGTGAAGAAGGATCTCAGGATTCAGCGGGATCAATCCTAGATCCGCCAAGTCCTTGCCCCGCGAGGCGAGGTGAAGACGATCTAACAAATAAATGATAATAAATGAATAATGAATAATGCGTATGGAATGAATGCGATCATTCGGTTCCGTGCCCACATAAATGGATGACACCGGGTCTCCAGAGCTTAAATGGTCACGCACCGGGTCGCCAGAGATATTAAATAGGTATGCAACGGGCTGCCAAAAGGGGTTTCGTGGGCAAACGCAATAATAAATATACAAACAGATGATAAATGGACAATAATGCCAACACAGGCAGGTATAACAGCAACGAAAAGGATATCCGAGCGAGGTGTCTGCTCCTTCGCAACGCCCTCGCGCAGGCCTTTATTAATTACTCACAAGGTATTGTCGACAATTAGTTGTTAAGGGGAGAACCCCACGAAACACATGGGTGACAATGTGCAAGGGAGGTCACTAGGTAGGGGTAACTCCTCCTAGGCGCAATGTAATTCCAAACTACTATACGTACGGGTCCAATGGAGGAGCCGTGTTGAGCACGAAACATAGTGCCCAAACCACAATCTGCATGCGTAGTCACTCGGATTACCGATACCACACTGCAAATTGGGCGAAGGTCCCTGGGTACTGCGCCAGAATTTATTGAAGGTCATTACTCAAGAACTGATCGGGAGATGAACCAAGACCCCAGAAAATAAAAGAGTGGATAAAAATTTTTATTTATTAAAAATTTGAGTAATATGGGAAAAAATTGTATGGAAATGAGTGAAATACTATAGATCTTATGCATTTATAAAAAGCAAGGAAGTAGGAATGATTTAAAGATGGACATATATTCCATTATACGAAAGTGGGAGGTTCACATTACGAGAAAGATCACGCCACTTGAAGCGAGAGTTACGTCATGAGAGAGGGGAAGAGGCGAAGGTCGAACTGCGGACGGAAGTCAGGAGAGGTGGTAGGAGTTACGTCACACCACGGGAGGAGAGGAAGTGAGACGAGAACTTGAGGAATGCAGAGAGCAGGACGAGAGAGTTCTTTTCCAATTGAGATTTGAACGAGACAAGACCTCGAGCATAAACGAGTATCTTTATAATAGTGCTACGGTTCATAAAGGTTGGAAGTAAGGGAGAGTGTAATTTCAGTAACTTGGGAGCAAGCTACAACATATAGCAGAACGGAACAGTACAACTATATTTTGCAGTGCTTATGCAAAGTGTTCCACATAGCTAGAAACATTTTCGACAAGAAGCTACTCAGTAATTCTACGTGTAAAAGCTTATTTGAACATTCTATTGAAAATGCAAGTTATAAGGCAGCAACGGGGAGGTCTCAATTATATTGTCAAGAATATGAATATTAACATGTGCTAAGTTAAGCATGGGGAAGTTGAAGACTACAAGGATGTCAGTTGAATTCCAGATTCACTAGCATGAAAGACGCTACAAATATCTACGCAATGCGCAATATCACCGAGCAAAACTCATACTTTTCTACGAGAGTTTTAACACATCTTGAGACACGAAAAAGCTTGCATAAACGACAGTATTACACCGTGATGTCTATTCTGAAGAAAACCGATGTCTATTCTGAAGAAAACCGATGTCTATTCTGAAGAAACCATGATGTCTATTCTGAAGAGATGGAGAATCGAAGCCGGCCTACTTGGAGCGGAGGAGAGACGGGGAGTTGGCAGAGCTGTACACGGCGAGGTCATTCACCGCGAGCCCAGCTGCTGCTATCACAAAACCGGTCTTCATAGCTGTGGACATTGCTATGAACACGACAAGTTTGGTTTGGAAGGAGCGATGCAAGTATTTTCAGCAGTACAGAAGTCAACACAAGGTAGTGAGAAAATTGTCTTTTATAATGTAGAATTGTAGTTTAGTTGTGTGATTATCCAATTGACCAACCGCATATTTTCAACCGCATATTTTCAACCGCATATTTTTCAACCGCATTTTTGCAGTATTTTTCAATAGCACTTTTCTTAACTGCATTATTTAAAACGTATAATTTTGTCAAAGTAATTAAATTTGTGTAGATCTTGTTATTGTGATTTTCATATTTTTCTACGGAGTTATTTACCGTATTTTCTTGAAAATTTCAGTCACTTGGACGAAATTTTGGCATGATGATGCTATTAACACTAAGGTTATATTAAAGTAAAATCGTGTAAATATTTTCACACTTGCGTTAGATTTAATTTAATTAAATCTGTTTTATCGCAGCGATGGAATATAAAGGAATTGAGAGGAATATAAAGGAATTGTTCAGAGTAACTTAGAACCAATTGTATTAAAAGAATTCAGAGCGTTAAAAAAGGAATACAAAGAATTGTTTAGAGGAAAGCAAATTATTGGAAGAAATTGTATTAAAGAAATTTAGAGCGTTAAAAAGGAATGTAGAGTGAACTATTTAAAAAGGAATAGAACGTTGAACGAAGTAAAGAAGGAGTAAGATTGTAATTAAAGTAAAATGAAATTTATTGGAGCAAATTTAAGTACAGTATACTTAAGAAGTAACGTCACGAAGTGTAAAGAATATTTCGACAACTCATGATGTTGATTCGAGTGTCAGAAATTTATTATGAACGAAAGTATTACGAAAAGCTTAAACACATATGTCTAATGAGATTTAGAGCGTTAAAAACATAAAGGAGTTTGTTAAACAAATATTAATGGAATGAAGTCAAACTTATATCTTTTGTTAAGAATATGAATATTTACTGATATTTCTTGAAAAGTTGTAATGAAATGTAAAGCTGAATTTAAACACGTGAAGAGGAAAGTTAACGAAATTAAATCACAGGGTGATTAGAAAGGTGAAAGTACAGAGATTTATTACAGAAATGAAATTACGAGCACGAGGCGATGTTGTATCAATTATAGAGGAGAAATGTTAAGTAAAGGAAGTATATGTATTGAAGTAGAAGTTTATAGTTGAATTACCGTGCAGATTAAGGAGATATGAACGTAAATGAGTTACGTAAGTTTACGAAGGGACTCAGGGGAGTCTCTTAAGTTTTTGTAGTATTGAATGTAATAATTGTGAAGTTATGAGAGTATAGTAAAGGAAGATTCTGTACAGGGTGTTTAAGAGAGAAAGTAATTGTTGTATAATTATGGAGGAGAAGTGTGGAAACGAAGGTTAATGCCGTGCACTTACAGTATTCACGTTTATCAGAAGATTGTTAACTCAGTAAAGAATTTCAGCACTTATTTCAGAATTTCATGATATACAGATAAAGGTAAAAAGGAACAGTGCTTAGCTTAAATGTTTGTCACTTATGTTGAATTGATTATGACGAGTATTTATTACTTTCAACACGATAGTTGCGGTGTATGTTTGTTTGAATTTGAATTGGATGTTTAAGAGAAATGGAGTAGATGAAAGACTTATTGGAGGAAGAAAATTTAATCTTCGACGTTATGAAGTGTGAAATTTGAATTTCATAAAAGAATGTATATATGCACATAGTTCATGAATAATTTGAGTAGATATGGAACTACGGTTCATAGTTGAAGCGGACCTGTATAAAATAGGGCAATACTTAATGTCACGCCGTTTCACATTTTCTTACGATAGTAATGCCGCGTGCAAATTTATCTTTGCAGTTATTTTGTTGAAGTGTCAGGGAGACACAATATTAAGGGAGGAAGCCAGTTGTTACATTTGTTTTATTAGCTTAATAAACGGCTAGTGCTTTTTAGCTACTTAGTCAACTTTTATCTGAACTGATTCCGTTTTCATTGTCGTCATCGTCGAAAATAGTACTACGAGGTATAGATACAGGCGCTCACTATAGATTAGACCTTATCACCCCTCGAGATTGGAGTTTCTCGGTTGTTCTAAATGTAAATAATAGTAGAAATTTGTACCTTGTCTAGTAGTACTATTTTCTTTACGAATAATATCTATCCTGTATGTTCCTGGAATTCCCAATTTTACTTAGTAGGCATGATAAGCTTGTGAGCTGGGTAACTTACATGTCTGCAATTCTTTTCCGGGCTTTGGATATAAGTACTGATGGGTTTCTTCGGGCGCATATAGATAGATTAATTTAAATGGCATACCCATCCGTGGGGCATTCGAAAAGCATTCGAAATGCATTCGAAAGAGCACTTGAGAGAAGAAGTTTGGAAGTACTCGAGAGTGAGGCCATATTAGTTTTGAAAAGAAAAATGCCGATCCCAAATTTAATGATTGTTGAGATGAACACAACATCAGGAGATTAGTGGAGTACACTATAGTTGTGAGGCATAATTTGTAAACCAGCTAACGACATTTGTCATGTAATAGTAAATTTAAAAGTAAATTCATGTTGTTAAACATAGGTTAAGTGAGATGATAAAATGAAGCGATGTCAGTTCGGTAAAATGGGACAACAAGTATACGAGACAAGTCGCGATTGAAATAGATGTAAGTAGGATTAAGATGTTCTATACATTCCATTACTGGTATAAAATGCATGCGTTGGTCAATCTGGATATTCACTGGTAATTTTTGTAGTCGATACTTCCCTTATTCTCAAGAAAAGAAGAAAGATGTCAACGAATGATATGACGTTCATTCGAACGATGCTTGAAACCATGAAGGAAGGTCAAAGTACATTGACCAAAGACCTTGAAGCCCTCCACCAGTTAACACATAACAACATTAAACAATTGAAAACCGAGATACAGAAATCAGTAGCTACTGTAAAATCAGAAGTCAAAGCAGAGTTAGCAGTTGCTCAAACACTTACTACGGCTAGTATAACATTAGCACAGGAAGAAGCTAGGAAAAATCAGGAAAAAGCACAGGAAGAAGTTAAGTTAGCATTAGAGAAGGCCAGAAAAGAAGATAGACTAGCTAGAGAGAAGGAAAGAGAAGAAGCCAAGTTAGCTTTGGAAGAGGCAAATAGGATAAGAGCAGAGATAAGATTAGCTAGGGAAAAAGCTCGCGAGGAGGACAGGTTAAGTCAGGAGCAGGCTAGATTGGAAGATAGAAAGATCCAAACCGAAATAAGAGCAGCACAGGAGGAGGTCAGGAAAAATCAGGAAAAAGCACAGGTAATTTTTGAAAGGGCAGGTAAAGCACAGGAAGAATTAAAAGTTTCAGTTAATCAAGTCAAACAGGACATGGCAGGAAAAGTGAAAGAACTAGAACAGAAATTACAGGCTAGCATGAGCTCAATTAAGGAAGACAATAACACTCATCATGTACACATTTCAGGGGCCCAGAAGAAACTCAAGGAGCAACTTGACAATCTAAATGGCACTGTTGGTGAATTACAGGTTAAATTGGAAGGTCAAAGTAAACTGATTGAAGAGGGTATAAATGTAGATATAAATGCTTCCATTGTAAAGGCAGTTACGGACATGAAGGAGGAGGTCGTAACAGTCACAACTCAAATCATATCAGAGATACATCACAAATTAGCAAATGACATTAAAGCTATAGAGTTATGTTCCAATATTAATGTTAGCAAGGTACGGGAAGATCTATCTAAGCGGATAGATACATTACAAATTAATAACGTAGCCACGCTGACAGAGATTGTTAATAAAACAGATTTAACTAACTCAAATGAATTTGACAAAATTAAATGTACGGTCGATGGGATAAGCATAGAACTAGCGAAAATTCAATCAAAGCAGGATGAGGATATCAGAGAAATTGAACAGCAATTAAGGTCACTTATGATAGGAGATGCTACATTTTCATCAACGTTAAGAACCGAAGTCAGGGAGGACATCAGAAAGGACTTGGCGAGACTTTTTCAAGCAAGAGATGAAAAATTAAAAGAAGAAATAAGAAGATTAGAGGCTAGGACAGACAGGATAGAAGAGGATAAGGAAAGCGAGATTAGTCAACAGCAAATTCCGAAGTCCAATTTTAACTTCAGTCAAGAGCCATTTCACACTGAAATAGGGGAATTTGGAGGAAATTTTGAACCTTACCAAACTAGATCAAATGCCAATATCGTCGTAATAAAGAATAACGATGAGAAACCGAACAAATTCAGCGGAGTAGGCAATATTACTGCAGTAGAATTTCTGAGAGACATGAGGTCGTATTTAGAAGACAATAGGATACCTCGTGAAAGACATATGAGAGTCGTGGAAAAATACTTAGATTCAGAAGCATTAGTATGGCACAGAGCTTTCAGATACACATATCAGACATTTGAAGAATTCGCTATAGCTCTACAAAAACGATTTTGGAGCAAGGAACTTCAACAGGATATACGAGCGGAAATTTATTCTAAGAAGTATGCATATTCCAGTCCTACGAAATACGCAAGTTTCTTCACGAAACAATTAGCACGCTTGCAGTATTTGCAACCCCCTTTGGCGGAAGAAGACTTGGTTCACGCTATTTCATGTCAGCTACCAACAGAAGTTAGGAGACACCTCATCTCGGCAAACGTGAAAACTCTAGAAGGAATGGCGGAAATTTTGAGAAGACTGGATCACACGTCTAATGTGTCCACCAACTCAACTGGAAATCAAAACCAGAGAAATAGAAACCACGAACCGAGAGAAATACACACCATTCATATCGATCAAATGCAGCAAACAGAGGAGAACAAAAATGGAGTAGGTCCAACGAGATCCAGGATATATGGGCAGAATCGATTTCGACCAGATTATCAGAGACCTAGAGCAGGAAGGCCATATGAAAATCAAAGATGGAGGAATAACTATTACACCAGGAACAATGATTATCGTAGAGAGGGATATTATAATCGGAATAACCCTACGAATAATTATGGATATCGGGGATATCAGAACTGGAGAAACACGAGTAATTATTCAAGACAGCAACAACAGCAACAAGGTTGGAGGAATAATAACAATGTAAGAAGGTATTATGACGACAGGAAAAGAGAAAGTCAGGAGTACCTAAGGAATCTCAGAGAAAGGAATGCGAGAGACCAAGATCAGGGACAGCATAACCGGAATCAAGAACCTCAACCTGGAACAAGCAGAGATAGAAGGAATGAAGACCCAGGAGGGGCACAAAAAAAACGTCAAATTCCAAAAAGTGAAAGGAGAAGAAAACAGCACCGTAACCAGACATGAGATCCAAATTAATGAATTGTATGAAGCCACGAATGAAGATCTTCTATATGAGAGAGAAGAGACGAAAACAGATAGAGTAGCAAGGTTATCGATTATAGAGATCATATCAGAAGGAGAGTGCCTGAGAACACTACTAGATACGGGAGCAACAGCATCAATTTTATCAGAGAACTGTTTTCACAGATTGAAGGATGGAAATTCACTTATAGCAATGCCAGTTTCAACCATTAAAGTCAGGGGCGTATTTAACGACAAGACCATGAAATGTAAAGTCCAAGAACTAATGGAATTCTCTATAAATAAACACAGATATGAGCAGATTTTCATAGTCTTGAGCCAGATTAATTTTGATGTTATTTTAGGCATTGATTTTATTACCAAGACTGGAGCTGTAATCGATTTACGAAATGGAGTCATAAGATTCAATGAAGGCCTACATCAATCAGAGGATACGACGAAGGATGAGAATGAGTGTAGTTTGTTTGACGAAACTACAGAAGAAAATCTTGTGAAGATTGTTATGGAAATTGAAGCAGAAGGAATACCTCACTATGGCAGAAAGATTGAGAATTTTGAAGATCAGAGGGAGAAGTTGGAAGAATTAGTCACGACTTATGCAGATATTTTTGATAACAAGCCAGGTATTATAAGAGGATATAAATATCAGATTAAGCTAACTGACGACACACCTTATCAGAAGAAATTGTATCCAATTCCGGAGAAGTATCAAGCTGAAGTGACAGAGCTCATAAAAGGCATGGAAAAGGAAGGAATTATAAGAAAGCAAGCCACTCCTTATTTAAATCCACTCACTGTTGTGAAGAAAGCAGATGGTAGTCTTAGACTATGTTTAGATGCCAGGGGCATAAATACTCTTCTGCTGAAAGAATTCGACAGGCCACCGAAAATTAGAGAACTACTGAGGAGATTCAAGAATAAAACCTGTTTCTCAGTGATTGATTTAACTGCAGCATTTCATCAAATAGAGCTTACAGAAGACAGCAAATGTTATACAGGGTTCATGTTCAATCAAACCTGTTATGTATACCAAAGAGTACCATATGGATTGGTAAATTCAAGTCCAGCACTTATCAGAGCCTTGGATGACAAGTTGAGTGAAGAAGTGAATCAATTTGCTATTTGCTACGTGGACGATATCATCATATCTTCAGAGACACCAGAGCAACATTTCATGCATTTGACGAAGCTATTTGATAACCTTAGAAGTGCAAACATCAAGGCGAAGTTGGATAAATGTCATTTCTTTCAAGAAAAGATCAACTTTCTTGGGCATACTATAGACAGATTTGGTTACCATCCGAAAGAAGACAAGATTGAAGCAATTTTGAAATTTCCAACACCCAAGAAAATCAAAGACATCAGAGCTTTTGCGGGTCTTTGTCAGTTTTTCAGTAGTCATTGTCCACGATATTCAGAAATCATGGCACCTCTACATGAGCTTCTAACGAAGAACAATAGAAGGAAAAGGGATGCAGCTGCTGAGAATGCCTTTATTCAAGCAAAGGAAATGCTCAGAGATAACATCAAGTTGGAGTACCCAGATTTTGAAAGAAAATTCATCATAGAAACAGACGCTTCACGAGTTGGTATTAGTGCAGTCTTATATCAGAAGGATCAAGTTGGAAATCCTCACTATATTTCATTCAGCAGTAGGAAGTTACGCACACACGAGCTGAATTACTTCACGACGGAGCTTGAAGCTTTAGCCGTCATAAATGCTCTACAAAATTGGAAGAAATTATTGCTGGGACACAAGATCATAATCAGCACGGATCATAAAGCACTAGAATTCATGTTGAAGTCAGACTTGTCAAGTGATAGGATGACAAGATGGACCATGTTTTTGCAACAATTTGATGCCACGATAGTTCATGTACCTGGAAAAGACAACCTTCTAGCAGATATTCTTTCCAGACATCCGATTCCTGAGAGAGATGTGAGAGTTAATGTTATCCAGACAGATGCTGAAGATCAAGAAACGCTAGATAAATTGAAAAGAATTCCTTTTTTTCAAAAGAAGCATGCACCATTCAGGAACATTTATCGATTTTTGTCAGGGAGAATGACGAGGAGACACGCCTCATACTTCGAAATGAGAAGGAAAGCTAGACACTATATTCTCGTGGGAGAAACTGTATGTAAATACATTGATGCCAGACATACGAAAGTACGAATTGCTATTCCACCAGAACTTATTGTGCCACTAATTTGGTTAGTACACAAAAGGAGGCCATGGAGGAACTGATAAAACATACTATACAATGTTAGAAAAATTATACTGGATTAATATGAGAGAATCCATAACCATAGTAATCAGATCTTGTGAACTTTGTCAGAAGAATAAATATAATTCTGAACTATTGAAGGAGAGACCTAAAGCGATTATTCCGACGAAACCATTGGAATTGTTTAGTCAGGATATTTTTGGACCTGCACCTAAAGGAGACAGAGGAAACCAGTATGTGTTAGTTACAATGGATGTATTCTCCAAAATTGTAATGCTCAATCCCATGCAGAAAGCAACAACGAGGAATGTTTTATATCACCTGGAGAGGAACATTATTCCAAAGTTAGGAAAACCAGAGAGCCTATTAACAGACCATGGAACGCAATTCACTTCTGCAGAATTTCAGGGAGCGATGGATAGGTTGGATATTGTTCACCTATTTTCATCAGTTAGAAGCCCAGAGACGAATCCTATTGAAAGATCGATGCTGGAATTTTCAAAGTACATTCGCTTATATAGTGCAGATAATCATGCGAATTGGGTAAAGATTGTACCTCTAGTGGAATTTTGTATCAATAATACGAGACATGAGAGCACCAACGATATTCCAGTCATGTTACATTTTGAAGAGAAACCGGTACGACCATGGGACGGAATCTTCAATATTCCGGAAGATAACGAACCACCGATGGACCAGAGAATCGAAGAAGCGAGGATCCAGTTAAACAAAGCGGCTGAGAAGAGATTAAAACGTTTAGAAGGGAAGAGATTCAGTGGACCGTTACGAGAAGGAGACCTTGTATTAGTCAGAATTCCTGTGAAAGCTGACGTACTGAAGAAAGTGTATATCAAATTCAGTAACCTGTTCAGAGGACCATTCAAAGTAGATACAGTCTACGGAAATAATTGCTATAAAATTGTGAGAGTGGAAGATAATAGATCCATTGGAAAATTCAACCATTCCAAGTTGAAAAGATTTTACCCACAGATACAGTAAAAATCAATAAATTCAGTCTCAAGAGCAGAGAAATCACTGGTATTAAAGAAAGTACAGGCTATACTTAACTTTAAATTAGCAACGGGGAAATGCGCCAGAATTTATTGAAGGTCATTACTCAAGAACTGATCGGGAGATGAACCAAGACCCCAGAAAATAAATGAGTAGATAAAAAAATTTATTTATTAAAAATTTGAGTAATATGGAAAAAAACTGTATGGAAATGAGTGAAATACTATAGATCTTATGCATTTATAAAAAGCAAGGAAGTAGGAATGATTTAAAGATGGACATATATTCCATTATACGAAAGTGGGAGGTTCACATTACGAGAAAGATCACGCCACTTGAAGCGAGAGTTACGTCATGAGAGAGGGGAAGAGGCGAAGGTCGAACTGCGGACGGAAGTCAGGAGAGGTGGTAGGAGTTACGTCACACCACGGGAGGAGAGGAAGTGAGACGAGAACTTGAGGAATGCAGAGAGCAGGACGAGAGAGTTCTTTTCCAATTGAGATTTGAACGAGACAAGACCTCGAGCATAAACGAGTATCTTTATAATAGTGCTACGGTTCATAAAGGTTGGAAGTAAGGGAGAGTGTAATTTCAGTAACTTGGGAGCAAGCTACAACATATAGCAGAACGGAACAGTACAACTATATTTTGCAGTGCTTATGCAAAGTGTTCCACATAGCTAGAAACATTTTCGACAAGAAGCTACTCAGTATTTCTACGTGTAAAAGCTTATTTGAACATTCTATTGAAAATGCAAGTTATAAGGCAGCAACGGGGAGGTCTCAATTATATTGTCAAGAATATGAATATTAACATGTGCTAAGTTAAGCATGGGGAAGTTGAAGACTACAAGGATGTCAGTTGAATTCCAGATTCACTAGCATGAAAGACGCTACAAATATCTACGCAATGCGCAATATCACCGAGCAAAACTCATACTTTTCTACGAGAGTTTTAACACATCTTGAGACACGAAAAAGCTTGCATAAACGACAGTATTACACCGTGATGTCTATTCTGAAGAAAACCGATGTCTATTCTGAAGAAAACCGATGTCTATTCTGAAGAAACCATGGTGTCTATTCTGAAGAAACCATGATGTCTATTCTGAAGAGATGGAGAATCGAAGCCGGCCTACTTGGAGCGGAGGAGAGACGGGGAGTTGGCAGAGCTGTACACGGCGAGGTCATTCACCGCGAGCCCAGCTGCTGCTATCACAAAACCGGTCTTCATAGCTGTGGACATTGCTATGAACACGACAAGTTTGGTTTGGAAGGAGCGATGCAAGTATTTTCAGCAGTACAGAAGTCAACACAAGGTAGTGAGAAAATTGTCTTTTATAATGTAGAATTGTAGTTTAGTTGTGTGATTATCCAATTGACCAACCGCATATTTTCAACCGCATATTTTCAACCGCATATTTTTCAACCGCATTTTTGCAGTATTTTTCAATAGCACTTTTCTTAACTGCATTATTTAAAACGTATAATTTTGTCAAAGTAATTAAATTTGTGTAGATCTTGTTATTGTGATTTTCATATTTTTCTACGGAGTTATTTACCGTATTTTCTTGAAAATTTCAGTCACTTGGACGAAATTTTGGCATGATGATGCTATTAACACTAAGGTTATATTAAAGTAAAATCGTGTAAATATTTTCACACTTGCGTTAGATTTAATTTAATTAAATCTGTTTTATCGCAGCGATGGAATATAAAGGAATTGAGAGGAATATAAAGGAATTGTTCAGAGTAACTTAGAACCAATTGTGTTAAAAGAATTCAGAGCGTTAAAAAAAGGAATACAAAGGAATTGTTTAGAGGAAAGCAAATTATTGGAAGAAATTGTATTAAAGAAATTTAGAGCGTTAAAAAAGAATGTAGAGTGAACTATTTAAAAAGGAATAGAACGTTGAACGAAGTAAAGAAGGAGTAAGATTGTAATTAAAGTAAAATGAAATTTATTGGAGCAAATTTAAGTACAGTATACTTAAGAAGTAACGTCACGAAGTGTAAAGAATATTTCGACAACTCAAGATGTTGATTCGAGTGTCAGAAATTTATTATGAACGAAAGTATTACGAAAAGCTTAAACACATATGTCTAATGAGATTTAGAGCGTTAAAAACATAAAGGAGTTTGTTAAACAAATATTAATGGAATGAAGTCAAACTTATATCTTTTGTTAAGAATATGAATATTTACTGATATTTCTTGAAAAGTTGTAATGAAATGTAAAGCTGAATTTAAACACGTGAAGAGGAAAGTTAACGAAATTAAATCACAGGGTGATTAGAAAGGTGAAAGTACAGAGATTTATTACAGAAATGAAATTACGAGCACGAGGCGATGTTGTATCAATTATAGAGGAGAAATGTTAAGTAAAGGAAGTATATGTATTGAAGTAGAAGTTTATAGTTGAATTACCGTGCAGATTAAGGAGATATGAACGTAAAGGAGTTACGTAAGTTTACGAAGGGACGCAGGGGAGTCTCTTAAGTTTTTGTAGTATTGAATGTAATAATTGTCAAGTTATGAGAGTATAGTAAAGGAAGATTCTGTACAGGGTGTTTAAGAGAGAAAGTAATTGTTGTATAATTATGGAGGAGAAGTGTGGAAACGAAGGTTAATGCCGTGCACTTACAGTATTCACGTTTTTCAGAAGATTGTTAACTCAGTAAAGAATTTCAGCACTTATTTCAGAATTTCATGATATATAGATAAAGGTAAAAAGGAACAGTGCTTAGCTTAAATGTTTGTCACTTATGTTCAATTGATTATGACGAGTATTTATTACTTTCAACACGATAGTTGCGGTGTATGTTTGTTTGAATTTGAATTGGATGTTTAAGAGAAATGGAGTAGATGAAAGACTTATTGGAGGAAGAAAATTTAATCTTCGACGTTATGAAGTGTGAAATTTGAATTTCATAAAAGAATGTATATATGCACATAGTTCATGAATAATTTGAGTAGATATGGAACTACGGTTCATAGTTGAAGCGGACCTGTATAAAATAGGGCAATACTTAATGTCACGCCGTTTCACATTTTCTTACGATAGTAATGCCACGTGCAAATTTATCTTTGCAGTTATTTTGTTGAAGTGTCAGGGAGACACAATATTAAGGGAGGAAGCCAGTTGTTACATTTGTTTTATTAGCTTAATAAACGGCTAGTGCTTTTTAGCTACTTAGTCAACTTTTATCTAAACTGATTCCGTTTTCATTGTCGTCATCGTCGAAAATAGTACTACGAGGTATAGATACAGGCGCTCACTATAGATTAGACCTTATCACCCCTCGAGATTGGAGTTTCTCGGTTGTTCTAAATGTAAATAATAGTAGAAATTTGTACCTTGTCTAGTAGTACTATTTTCTTTACGAATAATATCTATCCTGTATGCTCCTGGAATTCCCAATTTTACTTAGTAGGCATGATAAGCTTGTGAGCTGGGTAACTTACATGTCTGCAAATTTTTTCGGGCTTTGGATATAAGTACTGATGGGTTTCTTCGGGCGCAGTACTATACGCATGCTCGCGTATTTCGACAGTCAAAGGCGCAGGTAAGCCCTAGTAGGCACCCGTTATCCCAATACCCCCCTACACATTGCACGCCATCAAAATTCTAGTAGGTAAGGTAGTTGCATTTGGAACGCAACTTAGAATTAAGCAAATTTAATAAGCACTGTTGTAAAACAGCTGCTACAGCACATTTCGGCATTAGGTTAAGATCTATCTCGGTATGCAAATACAAAAACATTTTTTTTAGTATTAATTAATATAGTTTAGGTTAAAAACCTTTTAACTAACATTCAGCGATCGGCTCCTGGTAACTAAAATCCGTTACCAGGGTAAGCCCGACAATACATAGAATAAATAGTATTAAGATAGCACGATCGGCACCTGGTAACTAAAATCCGTTACCAGGGCAAGCCCGACAATACATAGAATATATAGTATTAAGATAGCACGATCGGCTCCTGGTAACTAAAATCCGTTACCAGGGTAAGCCCGACAACACATAGCATAAATTAGATTAAGATAACAGCGCTCGGCACCTGGTAACTAAAATCCGTTACCAGGGTAAGCCCGACAATACATAGAATAAATAGTATTAAGATAGCACGATCGGCACCTGGTAACTAAAATCCGTTACCAGGGCAAGCCCGACAATACATAGAATATATAGTATTAAGATAGCACGATCGGCACCTGGTAACTAAAATCCGTTACCAGGGTAAGCCCGACAATACATAGAATAAATAGTATTAAGATAGCACGATCGGCACCTGGTAACTAAAATCCGTTACCAGGGTAAGCCCGACAATACATAGAATAAATAGTATTAAGATAGCACGATCGGCACCTGGTAACTAAAACCGTTACCAGGGTAAGCCCGACAATACATAGATTAAATAGTATTAAGATAGCACGATCGGCACCTGGTAACTAAAATCCGTTACCAGGGTAAGCCCGACAATACATAGAATAAATAGTATTAAGATAGCACGATCGGCACCCGGTAACTAAAATCCGTTTCCAGGGTAAGCCCGACAACACATAGGCTAAGCTAGACTAACATAGGCTAACCTAGATTAAGTTAGATTTAGATGGCGCCATATGCATATAAAAAGGCATGCGCAAAACAGAGATGAAGGGTATATGACAACTGTATGTGATCACAGTAACCCATTACATCTTTTGCAGGTTCACAAGGAGCCAACGTGAATGACACTAACATATTTAATTTTCAGGAAAGCAGACACATATGAATTCACCCCTGTAAATATAGCCCCCAAACACACATATCCTACACTAAATATGTCACACACAAACACATTACTCATCGGTTTCAGTTGCACCCTTAAAAGTGACAACGTCAGCGGCCAGCAGTGAACAGTATACGTGGGATGCTGAACATTGCTGAACGCAAACACATCTCCACACGCAAATGAAGCGTGACTTCAGGATCTAAGGGCGGCACGGAAGTTGTAAGTGCCGAACCTTCGACCCTAAGGTGGAATTCCGACCCACGACGGAAAACCACGAGGTTCCATAATGAGTATAACGAAAGAATAGCGGACTAGCCACTAAATTGCACCAGGAACAGCTGAGTAAGGAATGGTATACAAGGCACGATGGTAGAGTGCGCACGAGACTAAGAGGTATAGATAAATGGCCAAAGCGAGAGATCTCTAAGGTATTGTACAAAAAACAAAATTGTAAACTATAGTTATAAGGTAAGAGTACACAAGCAAAGGTAGGATCACCGTATCCAGAAAATAACATTACCCCAGCATTATGGACACCACTATTGATAACATAAATATAGCGCCAAGCGCACACTCACATTGTTCAATTGTACTAGCATGATTATTATTATTATTGAAATTATGATTATTATTATTACTATCATCATAACCAATGTATCCTATACTGTATCAAAAACGTTATCACAGTCTTACATTATATGTCACACCATTTAACACTGCCACACGGCGAACACACATTTATTTCTTTCCTTTCCATTATAATAACGACAAAACGTGTGAAGGTGTCCCGTTTTACCCCAACACAATAAACCATTTTATATATATATTCCTTTAACTTATACCCTGGGGCACCTGTTTTTTTCTATTTTCTTCCATCTTTTACACAATACACTGCAGGGAGCAATTTTTTTCTCCAACACAGCGCCGGACAACCACCCGTCCAGCCATGGTTTTTTTCCTCCCTGGATAACGCCAACATATATATATAATGTCAAAAACATGTATTTTTTGTATTTTATTATTACTATTTCAAATGTCAACTTTTAAAATGAGCAATTCTAGATAAACTATGTATAACTATGTACACCCAAAACCTACCCCTCTGAGCACACGCTGGACTCACATCACCACGACATCGCTACACCTACACGACACCGACACGGAAGACAAAGAAGAAGAGGTACGAGGATAAACCAAGAAGAAACCAGCACATCGACACCCCCACTCTACTTCCCGTTCGCGAGGACGCGAACAAATCGATGAGGGGGATTTGTACAACACGGGGGGCAGTACCCCCTGAGAGCCACCCCCCATCTTTTACCAAAACCACCCCAACTGGCAACACCATAAGACCAGGACATTTTCTATACACAGCAAGCGGCGGCCACCCAGCCTGGGAGGTTAGCCAACTACTTGCAAAACATACACAAACATTTACACTAACAACTATCTGGGGCAGCTACATTTACGCAACGCTGACCAAGCAGCGCCGGAAGGTATAAGAATGGAGTCCAAACTGGAGCCATTATCTGTTCTACTCTGTGCTTCGCCAGCGGCCCTGTCCGACGTCTGTTCCAGTTTTTATCACCAGGTGAGATTCAGCCGTGCTCAGACTCCTTTAATTCTCGTAAACACCTACCCCTACCTTGTACACACCAATTGTATTTTATACTTGTCTAACTTCCCCAAGAGGGACATACCAATCTACATATACTGACCAATAAACACATGGTCAGTAAGCTACACTTACATTACTAATTACACTCCACTTCACATCCTCATACCCCACCTGACCTTCGTCACAATTGCCCGTGACCGTAGTAGCCAGTAATGGCTTTGTCAGACTACCTTGTACTCCCAGCACGCGACTCGACTGCATAGCGTCGAGCCGCTGACTTAGCACGTCTATTGTATTACTCATTCCGCCCAGCTGGCAGGCCAGTATAGTAGCCTGCATTTAGAGACCCATCCCCTAGCAAATACTTGCATCTTGCAAGGACACCCCCAAGAGGTTAGACACTAAACACCAACACACTACACTGGTAAGCTCTCCCAGCTACGGGAAGCTACCCTCACCCAGGAACAGTCTTCTAAATTAACACAGTAACACAATCGTGTTTTATCCCAACTACCCCCCAACCAAGGGATTAAAACAATAGCCAACGTTGATTCATCGTACCCTCCAAATGGGTTATTCGAAAGAAGAAGATACATCACGGAGATTTAAAAAAGCAAAATAACATTTTCAAAATAATGTTCATCTGTCTCCGTTATATTATTATTACCGAGTGAGTTAGCCGTGGTTGTTACGGTGTGACTAATGGCAGTCGCTCACATCCGGGAGGCGAGGAGGTTCGAATCCCCCCGCCGGCAACCTTGAAGATGGTCTTCTGTGGTTTTCCATCTTCCTTCCAGGCAAATATCCGGGTTGGTCCCAACTATAGGCCACAGCCGCTACCTTCCAACTCCTCGCCCTTTCCTTCCAACTTTCCTCCCCAACGGTTCTTGTAGCTCACCCACTGGATGTCCGTCTCGAAGCGGCTACAAAACTGGCGAGCCGAACATGTCCTCGGACACTCCCGGCACTAAAAGCCATACGTTAAAAAATATTATTATCCACCCTTTCTTTTAACACCATTTTAAATCTTCACTTTGCATATGATAATTTTAGAAGAATATCTCTATCTTCTGGTGACGTTCCTAATCGCAAATACATAATTGTATGTAATCCTATGTCAGTTATACAAATTCTGGGGAGGGCATGTGAGTCATTCAGGAAACGAGCTTTTCCCAGAACAGATGGCTGAGGTCAAGGTAAACATTGACGTGAAAACGTACGAGTGGAGTAGATGTTTTGCCTCTGTAAATGATTTAGGTTAGAATTGGTTAAGATTGTAACAAATTGTAACACAACATCACATTTTATAATCCATCATGCCATGAGGAAATCAAATATTAGGTACTTACTTACTTTCCGTGTCCGGGAGACACACTAAATTCTTCCTTTCCAGAACTCTGCAGCTCTTATCCCTCGTGGAGAAAAAGTTCTGCCCTAAAACTTCCCCATACGGGAGAACGGTAACGCATCAGGCGAAAGCCTGGACAAAATAACTACTGTGGTCAAGAAAATTAGACTGAAGAGGTGCGGAGTAGTGGGCATGAAATACGTGACTAGAAAACCAATATAGGTAGCAATACATTAACAATTTTTATTTCTAATAATAAATTTATAATCAATAAACAAGTTGCACTTAAGTGCTTATCACAGAAATGAACAATTATAAATGGAGCAAAAGTGTGAGGGCCTGATGACAGAAACCCAGATTAAAGACATATCAATGAAACAAGCTTGTTTAATTGGAGAGAAGTTGAGCTTAACACATAAAAATGCACTTTATAAAAAGAGAGAACCATGAAACTGATTAAGAGTATAAAATGATTAGTATAATTTAAATGCTTCATAAAATTAAACTTATCTTTGAAGAGCCAGCTCCTTAAAAGTTCCAGCTAGCATAAATGTTGATTTAAAAGTCCTCACGGTTTCTTCAGAAGGAGGCGTACATGGCCTAGAGATATGTACACCATTGATAAAAAATGTCAACTTTCTCTTCTTTTCTTGCGAAGGAATGACATTTATAGCTTCCAAGTGATGATCCAGCAGTATTTCGAAAGACGAATCCAAGTATCCTCTCTAAGGTGAAGGTGAAAAGTACAACAGCTGGCAATTATTCTTGCCATCTTGAGCAATACGTCATGGTGCAGATCTTGTGACGTAGCTGCTAGGTAGCGTAGAGACTAGCGATGGTGTCATGAGATGCAGTAGCGGTGACCAGCAGGTTGAAGTGATCAGAAGTGATGATTGATCAGAAGTGGTGAAGAACGCCAGCAAGTGGCGTCTTAAATAGGGATCATGGAACCATCTCGAAGCTGGAGATCGCCCGACCAGACAAAAACCTGCCATTGGTCGAACGAAAGTCAGGGTGACGTCAGTCGACACTACTCAGCGGACAGCGGATCAACCAGTAGATGCCCTGTATGTCGGGAGTGAGGACGCTTGAGGTAGCGAGCGACTGGAACACTCAAGGTGAGAACTATAATATCTATGAATAAGTGATTGATAACAAGATTATGCATAAGGTTTAAGCAATTAATACGTTTACAAGGAAATAATTACCATTCGGGGATCTCGGTAACAAGAAACAAAATTTGACCGACAAATGGGCCAAGCTAAACATTGAAAGTATCACAAAAGTGATCAAGCTCCGAGAACTCCGAATGAAACAAACAAAAGAATCAGTCAAAGCAAAACATGGATAACAGACGAGGAGACACTAAGACTCGAAAGGCAAAACAGAGATAGCAGAGATGGGTCTAGTATAAAGACCTTTACTAGTTAAAACATCAACAACTCTGACGCGTTTATCACGGCCAAAGTGGCAGTGAATAACTCTGCCTAGGTTCCACACGAGAGGCGGAGATGGGTCTCGAAGAAGAACCATGTCCCCCACTCGTACATCTGGTTGAGGAAGCCGCCATTTCTCACGCCTATTTAGCAAGCTGAGATATTCTAACTTCCATCAGCGCCAAAAAGAACAGCGCAAAGATTCTACTTTTCTCCAAAAGATAGGTAAGTTAGGATCACAGCGTCGAACCAGCAAAGGCGGAGTAGCAGCAAGCGAACAGCCAATCAGGAAGTGACTGGGTGTTAAAGGTAAAAGATCCTTAGGATCGTTTTAAAGAGGGGTCAGAGGTCTGGAATTTACAATACCTTCGACTTGAATAATTAAAGAGTTGAATTCCTCATAGCAAAGTATGGTAGGACCAAGAGTTATCTTAAGCTGTCTTTTAGTAAGTTTGATGCAGGACTCCCAACGGCCCCCATGATGGGGAGCATAAGGCGGGGTGAAATGCCATTTGAAACCTTTAGAATAGGAAAAGTTGGAAATTTTTTCTTTAGCAGAAGGGGAGCTTAACACTTTTTTCCAGAGATCAGAAGCGCTTACAAAAATTTTTGCATTATCTGAAAAAAACTTCAGAAGGAACACCCCTTCTAGCAGCAAATCTAGAAAAGGCGGCCAAAAAGTAAGATACAGAAGCGTTCGTAACCAACTCAAGGTGGATAGCTCCCGTCACCATACATACAAATAACGAGATGTAAAGTTTACCTAAGATTTTGCGCTTAGATGAAGAGGGATTGGTCTGATATGCGTAAGGACCTGCGTAATCGATCCCAGTAAGAGCGAAGGGCTTACTAGGTTCTGAACGAAATGGAGGTAAATTACCCATAATCTGCGTGGCGGGCCGTGGTTTAACCTTGAAGCAAGGTTTCTTCTTTTAACAACAGAAGAAACCTCATGAACGCCATTGATGATCCAGTAGAGTTCACGAATTAGACAGAGCAAGGTGCGAGTGCCAGCATGAAGGTGTTTATAATGAAACTTTTTTTATTATAAGGGTAGTGATAGGATGCTTTGAAGGAAGGATGATGGGATGCTTTTTCCCATCCTCACAACTAGACATAGCTAATCTTCCACCCACACGTATTATGCCGTCCTGGTCTAGAAAAGGAGTGAGGGGTGAAAGCCTGCTAGATTTGGGTAAATCTTTACCACTTATAAGAGCTTGCTTTTCAGGAGCAAATACTTCCTGCTGAACAAGTAACAAAATCTTGCAAGTAGCAAATTCTAACTCTACTCTGGAGAGAAAGGGTTGAGGCTTCAAAGGTTGATCAATTACTAAATATTTCCATCGGAAGATATAAGACACTACACGAATCAATTTATCAAACGAAGAGTATCTATGAAAAAGGCTAGTAGAAGTAGAAGTAAGATGCGACGTGACAGGGTCATTACGGGCATCAGGTATTTCTTCTGCAAATTGATTAGCTAAGCGAGGCCAGCAAGATGATTCCTGACTTAGCCAAGGAGGACCATTCCAGTACAGGTCTGAAGAAATCAATTTTTTAGGCGTGCAACCACGTGATATTATATCCGCAGGGTTTTCACGGCTAGGAACATGTCTCCATTGTTCAGAATGAGAGACTTCATGAATCTTAGAAACGCGATTTGCCACAAAGGTATTCCAATGAGAAGAAGGCTTGGAAATCAAAGCTAATACAATAGAAGAATCGCTCCAAAAAATGTGTGGGAAAATTTTAACTTTTAACTGACATTTAGTTTAGTAGCTAATTGTGTTGCCACTAAAGCAGAGCATAATTCTAATCTCGGCAATGATACTGTTTTAAGTGGAGCAACTTTTGATTTAGCGCACACTAAATTAGATAATGCAGGGAAAAGTGGCTGAGGAATGTCCTACTATGTATGCACAACAGCCATAAGCCCGTTCTGAACTATCAGAAAATACATGCAGGTCATACTGCTGGTATAAGGGATTAGAAATTAAAAGGCGGGGTATAGAAACCTTGGAGAGATCCAGCAAACTGCTGCGATACTCTAACCATTCTTCTACAAGAGGAAAGGGGAGATTTTCATCCCAGTCTGATTTTAATGACCAAAGCTTTTGCAAGAACATTTTTGCAACAATAACTATAGGAGCAATATATTGCAAAGGATCAAAGATCTTTGCGATTTCTGACAGAACTTGTCTCTAAGTTACAGGGGGAGATTCTGACAGATGTACCTGATAAGAGAAGGTATCAGAAGAAGGACACCAAAAAACACCCAATGCTTTTACGGCTGCTTCATCAGTAGGAATGGCAACAAATTCATCAACTGGGACCTCTGATGAAAATTTTGATATAAATTCAGTAGAATTTGAAGTCCATTTATGGAGCGGAAAACCACCTCCTAGGAGCAGGGATTTCAAATCTTCGCACACAAGGAGTGCTTCAGAAATATTAGGGAAAGAGCACAAGAAATCGTCAACATAAAATGCCTTTTTTAATGACTCAGAGGCCAAAGGATGATACAGATGACCATCTTGCTCGGCTAACATGTGGAGAGACCGAATCGCAAGAAAGGCTGAAGGCTTCAGACCATATGTCACAGTCTTCAATCTAAATATCTTTATGGGTTTGGAACTCTCATCGCGCCACAATATTCTTTGCAGATCTTGCTGTTCAGAATTTACGAGAATCTGCCGGTACATCTGCTTAATATCTGAGATTACAGCAATAGGAAACCTTCGAAAACTAAGCAAAACAGAGGTGAGATCTGTTTGAATCGCGGGACCACATTGCAAGGTATAATTTAAAGAGATTCCATTGGAATCTGGTGATGAGCCATTGAAAACTACTCTTATATTGTCTTGTGTTAAGGAATTTTTCCATACCGGGTGATGATTTAGATAAACTATTTCATTTAAAGGATGGTCAATTTCTTCTGATTTAGAAATTACCTCCATGTGATTAGATGATTCGTATTCCTCCATAAAGGAAGCATACTGAGTTTTGACAGAAGCATCTTGTTTGAACCGATTTTCAATAGCAAATAGTGCCCTAAGTGCTCTGGAATGCGAGCCCGTAATGGCGGGAGGATTAGGAATACGTGGAAGAGTTACTATAAATCTGCCTTCAGCAGTACGGACAGTGGTTTCCTTGTATAACTTTTCACAAATTCCGTTAGAAGAAGAAGAAGTAGCCTGAACATTCTCGAGATCCCAGAACTTGGTTAGCTCTTGACTCAAATCGGTACCAACAAAATAACAATTCGATACAGTTTGAATAGGATTACGATATATTTGGCCAGTAGCGATCCAACCAAAATCAGTTTCGCGGAAGAAAACATTAGGAGCAATTTTTACTTTATTGGAATGAAGACATTGCCAAAATACGCTTGAGCTGAAAAGAAGCTCTACGGGCGAAGCTCTGTTGAAATGAGGGTCAGCTAGCTGGACAAAATTCGGGATATTCCAACTTTGAATAGGATAAGAAGTGCCAGGAATATTGTTGCCTATAGACTTGATAATCAAACAATCTAATTGCAACTGTGTACCAAGATTATTAGAGTCCTTCAGATCCACTTTAGCAAAGCTTAAGGATTGCGATTTAGAGCAGTTTATTCCTGTGACCTCTATTGAGGTAGGATGTTTTGGGAGGCCTAACTTTTGTACCAACGTTTCATTAATAAAATTGTTGGTAGCGGCATTGTCCAATAATCCCCTGACAGATACCCATTTCACGTGAGAATTTTTCAATAGAACCTGCACGGAAGATAATAAAACCTGGACTTTGCCAAGCGAGGTAGAGCTTTAAGCATACGACTGCGCACTATTTTGAGAAGCCTCAGAATTAGACTTGGAATTGGAACTGCTTGGTCCTGATAACCGTGATCTTTCATGCCTGTGCAAAAGGGAATGGTGTCTAGCCTTACAATGAAAGCATAAACGTTGTGAACGGCAATTGTTTAACATATGCGTTCCTGACAAACAGTTGAAACAATGTTTTTTGTTCGTAATGAACTTTCGTCTTTCATCTACTGATAAAGATTTAAATTCATCACAATTGTATAAATTATGCGATTGCTGACACAGACCGCACGTTTGCATTTGGTTAGGTGACCGAGCATCAACAGGAAGAGCCTGTGATCTTAAAATTCTTTGATTAGAACTGCTAACCTTATCTTTTGAGAAGGCTTTTGAATCTGAACTACTAGTTTTTTGATTAGCTATGGCGGAAAAGACTTGGCTTCTGGCCTTCAAAAAGTTAATAATCGCCTCATAAGTGCATTGCAAATTCTGGGAAAGTTCTGTTTTCCAGGCTTTTAATGTATTTGCATCCAATCTTGCAGAAATGAGGTGAACTAGAAATAAATCCCAGTGATTTACAGGTTGGTTTAAATTGGACAATGCTCTGACGTGTAGCTCTGCAGTGTCAATCAACTTACGAAGTGATAAACTGTTATCTGCTTGCACGTTAGGTAACTCGAATAAACTTTGTATATGGCGTTGAATAGATAAACGAATGTTCCCATATCTATCTTTAAGAAGATTCAGAGCAACTTCATAATTATCACTGGTCAAAGAAAGTGCTTGAATCAGGTTAAGTGCGTTGCCTTGAACTGCCAGACGCAAGTAGTGAAATTTTTGTATTACTGGTATAGAAGTATTCTCATGTACTAAAGAATTGAATAATTCAAAAAATGGCTCCCATTCTATGTCCTTACCAGTAAATTTGGGTATTTCTAATTTGGGTAATATAATGCGTGAAGAAGATGTAGAAGATGCTGCAGAAGTTTGATCTTCTTGTTTTTCTTTTAAAGTTAAAGCCCTAATAAGCTGGCTAGCTTCAGCAAATCCCTGATAGTATAATTTTTCAACTTCCAACCTATCACTTTGCTGGTCCGGATGCTGAGTTTCTATACTGCATTGTATCTCATCATATTTCTCAAAGGCTTGTTCATAATTCTTAAGCCTCTGCGAAATTATGTCGAGATTACGCTCTTGGGGTTCAAGCTCCGTTAAGAAAGTACGAAAACGTGTGAGCTTGCCCTTACAAGAGGCTCTGGCGTTGCTGAGTTTTTCATCAAGGTTAGGCATATTAAAAGTTGTTTGTTACTCACGTCAATATTGTGACTTCGAGTACTGGAAGCCAGAAGATGACAGTTTGCTAGGTAGTAAGGTTTAGTCTGATGCGGAAGAAACCGATTTAGCTTACGTTACTCTCCTCTTCTGCTGAACATGCGCCTCAAGCTGAAACGTACAATGTGAATTAGTGTTGAAACACAATGAACAAAAATTGTTAATGTAAAATCCAAGATATGAAATTTGTATAGGGATCCAGGGTGCAACAGATATGTTTCCCGGGGGTGAGGCACCAAAAATTATGGAGAAAAAGTTCTGCCCTAAAACTTCCCCATACGGGAGAACGGTAACGCATCAGGCGAAAGCCTGGACAAAATAACTACTGTGGTCAAGAAAATTAGACTGAAGAGGTGCGGAGTAGTGGACATGAAATACGTGACTAGAAAACCAATATAGGTAGCAATACATTAACAATTTTTATTTCTAATAATAAATTTATAATCAATAAACAAGTTGCACTTAAGTGCTTATCACAGAAATGAACAATTATAAATGGAGCAAAAGTGTGAGGGCCTGATGACAGAAACCCAGATTAAAGAAATATCAATGAAACAAGCTTGTTTAATTGGAGAGAAGTTGAGCTTAACACATAAAAATGCACTTTATAAAAAGAGAGAACCATGAAACTGATTAAGAGTATAAAATGATTAGTATAATTTAAATGCTTCATAAAATTAAACTTATCTTTGAAGAGCCAGCTCCTTAAAAGTTCCAGCTAGCATAAATGTTGATTTAAAAGTCCTCACGGTTTCTTCAGAAGGAGGCGTACATGGCCTAGAGATATGTACACCATTGATAAAAAATGTCAACTTTCTCTTCTTTTCTTGCGAAGGAATGACATTTATAGCTTCCAAGTGATGATCCAGCAGTATTTCGAAAGACGAATCCAAGTATCCTCTCTAAGGTGAAGGTGAAAAGTACAACAGCTGGCAATTATTCTTGCCATCTTGAGCAATACGTCATGGTGCAGATCTTGTGACGTAGCTGCTAGGTAGCGTAGAGACTAGCGATGGTGTCATGAGATGCAGTAGCGGTGACCAGCAGGTTGAAGTGATCAGAAGTGATGATTGATCAGAAGTGGTGAAGAACGCCAGCAAGTGGCGTCTTAAATAGGGATCATGGAACCATCTCGAAGCTGGAGATCGCCCGACCAGACAAAAACCTGCCATTGGTCGAACGAAAGTCAGGGTGACGTCAGTCGACACTACTCAGCGGACAGCGGATCAACCAGTAGATGCCCTGTATGTCGGGAGTGAGGACGCTTGAGGTAGCGAGCGACTGGAACACTCAAGGTGAGAACTATAATATCTATGAATAAGTGATTGATAACAAGATTATGCATAAGGTTTAAGCAATTAATACGTTTACAAGGAAATAATTACCATTCGGGGATCTCGGTAACAAGAAACAAAATTTGACCGACAAATGGGCCAAGCTAAACATTGAAAGTATCACAAAAGTGATTACCTCGGTCTGTGGCCAACATAAGGTCTTCCTGGCTGCAGGTTTCATTAAGATCTTTGCACGTGAGCAGGTGTTGTGGAGTCTGGATTTCTCCACAGGCACATCGAAATATTAGGTAATGGTCATGCAAAATTCCAGCTTAATCGGTTGGATAGGATTTGCGTGTAAAAATTACAGACAGACACAACTACGATTTTATATATTAGTATGGATTAATTATCTAAGTGGTGAAATGTACAATTTGCAAGTGGGGATTATAATAATAATAACAAGTAGTTCCGTGAAGAACTATAAAGCCTATTTTCATATATCCTACTTATGTTAATTGCCACTATCAACATACACAATTTCAGTTTGATTGCTGTAATAGATTCGTAGATATTGAGAACCGACTAAATATTTCGGATGGTCGCCACGTTGGATTTTATATATGTAGGTCCTAGAGTTATGTACTGTTACATGTAGATTATTGTGAACGTGTAGTATTCAAACTTCAATCGCATAATTAGGACACAAGAAAAAACAAGGAGATTTTAAAATTTTTCACAGCTGCCATCTTGAGGTTATGGAAAAATTGAAATAAATTAGATGCCAGTGGATTAACATTCGTATAAGGATTTACTGTACCAAGTTTCACTGCACGCGGATGGTTTGCGAGAAACGTTCATGTGAATATTTATAATTCCCGTCACCGCCATTTTGGATTTGTGATCACCAGGTTATTTAAAGTCCTATAGGTGAACTTAAGTTCATCGCCCCTATGAACATTAAAAAATGCAGTTTGATTACTAAAATAGATTCGTAGATATTCAGTATCGTCTAAATATTTCGGATGGTCGCCATGTTGGATTGTTAAATGTATAGGCCATAGAGTCTTGTACCATTAAAGGAAAATTATTGCGTAGGTTCATTATTCAAACTTTCACTTCGATCGCATGACTACATCACAATAAATAAAATCTTAATTTTAAAATTCGCACTGCCGCCATCTTGAGGTTATGTAAACAATTGAACTAAATTAGATACCAGTGGATTATAATGTGTATAAATATTTCCTGTGCCAGGTTTCAGTGCGCTTGGAACATTAAATCGCGAGAAAGGTCTATTTAAAATTTTCAAATTCGCTTGGCCGCCATGTTCGTTTTGTAGTTAACCGGTTTTTGAAAGTCTTATAGATGGACTTCCAGTAGTGCCTTTTATCTCCGTACAAAATTTCAGGGTTTTACCGCTGATAGTTTCAGAGATATAGAATGCCGGTGAAATATTTCGCACATCCGCCATCTTGTGATTATGTAAACAATTGAACGAAGTTAGATGTCAGTGCATTACAATGTATATAAACATATACTGTACCAAGTTTCATTGCGTTTGGTTGGTCAAATCGCGAGAAACTTCTATTTAAAAGTCGCAAATTCGCTTGGTCGCCATGTTGGTTTTGTAGTTACCAGGTTTTCAAAAGTCACATAAGTGAACTTATAGTAGTTCCCTCTATCAGCATAGAAAATGTCAGGGTAATATCGGTAATAGTTTCGGAGATATCGAATGCTGGTGAAATATTTCGCACAACCACCATGTTGGATTGGTGAGTCCTAACAAAATTTGAAGGGCACGGTCGAGGTCGCCGGGAATAGTGCTATGAACTTTCCGAGTTTCATTGAAATCGCTCCAGCCGTTTAGATTTTATTAGGGGGGGACACACACACGAATCACACACACACACACGCACACACACACGGACAAAAGGTGATCTCATAAGCCTATTTTTTCAAAATTGAAAATAGGCTAAAAATAATAATAATACTAATTTCAAACTAAAATCATCAAAACAGCGAAAGACCTAATCCCTCTTCACAAAAACCCAAAACACCCTTGGTGGAATCAAGCAGGCAAGAATGCGCTAGAAGAGAGAAAAAAAGGCATTTCAAAACTACAATTGCAACAAATCAGAAGAAACACAGAAGAACTTTTTCGATGTTCGCAAACAAACATATATAGTAAAATTTTGAGACAAAATAAAAGGAGATACATCAACGACCAACTGAAGTCAAATGAAGACAACTTCCGAAATTACAACACACACGATTTCTACAAGACCTTCGCGAACCAAATCAAAGGTTATTGCTCACAGAACCTTTGCTTTCGGAAACAAGATGGTAACTAAATTAGCCTTGAAAAATGAAGAAAATTGCCAAGAAGTAGCTAAATATTTTTACAGCTTTTAGATTGTCCAGAAACCAAAGAGAGATTCCCGAAAATACAACCGGAAATCGCACCAGAAAACACGTCACCACCAACAGAAGAAGACATTTATTGCGTGTTCAAACCCAGCCGAAACCGTCGAATTTTTAAGACCGTTAAAAATCCCTCAGTATGCCTTCCTTCGGAGGGGAAGTAAAGCCGGCGGTCCCATGTCATAGATTTATGGCATGTTAAAGAACCTTTCACTAATTACACCTGTGTGAAGCTAAATTGTATAGGTTAAGAATGTAAACAACGCTCTTAGGATCCTACGTTCCCTGCCAAGAGCCGACTGCGGTGGCGTCTAGTAGCTAAGTTCTCAACTAGGCCTAGTAGTCGTTGACGGTGGCGTTTGGCGGCAAAAGTAGGAACTATTTGAAAATTTCAAAGTTGCAGTCCTTACTTGAATTAAAAAACAGATACACACACTAATACAGCCATCACAGTTAACACCGGTTATCAGACAGATTCTACACACACCCAAAGTACACGGGTCTACATGACCGCGTTGTCGCAGCACCTAAACTGAGGAACCAACCAACCAAGAAATCTATTCACACAACAAGAAACTTAAACACAATAGAGCATCAGAGGAGGACGGAATTGTAGCTCAACTTCTGAAAAATGTAGGCCCAAATTCACTCAAGGAAATTACACAAATAATCCTCAACATTTGGCAAACCAAAACAATTCCAGATGACTGGAAGACTGCTCTTATCCATCCACTACATAAAAATAGGCAACAAATCAGATGTGAACAACTATAGAGGGATCTCTCTCGTATCGGTCACGTACAAAATTCTATCAGCTTGTCTCTTGGAAAGGACGCAAAAACAATTGGAACCCAAATTAGCTGAATATCAAGCAGGATTCAGACCAAACAGTTCGCCCAGAACAAATTTTTAATCTCAAAACTATACTCAAAATGCGAGCCCTCAGACAAAAACCCATAGGTTAGTATGTACATTTGAAGACTTCAAAAAGCCAACGATTCGATAGATTCCAAATTCTAGAAGAAAGGGAACTAGATCCTACAACCCGAGAACTCATTGATCAAACACTAACTGACACAAAGTCTAAGGTGAAATTTATGGGGATAATCTCAGAACCATCCTACATTCAAACAGGTGTGCGACAGGGTGATTGAATCTCTCCTATTCTGTTCAACGTCGTCCTAGACAAGGCTATGGAAGAATGGGAGAAGGAACTCAAGAAATGTGGATTTTGGAAGCCAATCCGACTGAGCTATCCCAAAAACAACCTCTACATACAATACCTCACATTTGTGGATGATCTGGCGACACTAACCGAGGATGAGGAGACTGCTGTCAAACAGCTCGAGATACTTAAACAAAGTGCAGAAAAGGTGGGACTACAGATCTCGTTTGAGAAAACAAAATTCTTCTGTTCAAAGACAGATATCACGAGCCTGAAAACAAAATATGGTAAAATCGAAAGGATACCGCAATTTAAATACCTCGGAGAATTTATCGAACCGACAGGCCTTGAAAAAATCTCGCAACAAAATCGTCTCCAAAAAGTCAAAAAAGCATTAGGGTTAGTCCGAAACATCTACAAAAAAAAATCTTCGTCAAAATACACAAAAAGTCGGCACTACAACACAGACATAAAACCAACATTCCTTTACGAAAGCGAAACTCTGACACTTAATGGTAAACATGAACTTGAAGACATCAAAAAGGAAGAGAGGAACATCATTAGGAAAATATTAGGAGCAAGATGTACGCAAGATGGTTACAGACTACAATCAATAAAAAAAAAGTATTCAAACATCGAAATTGACATTAAGAAAATACGAATGAAATTCTTTGGGCATCTCACTAGACTACCAGAAAATCGATTGACGAAAAGGATAATAGATTATTTGACCGCACTCAAGAACTCAACACCTTGGTTAGAGGAACTTCGAAAGGACCTCAAAAATGCAAACATAAGTTCACCTGACATTTTAGAAAGGGATACCTTCAGGCACAAAGTTAAAAAGTGGGAAGTTATATCAGAGCAACCACAACAAAAACAGTACAGACCAAAGTGGTCGGAACAACGCAAACAAGCCTTCTCAGAAAGAATGAAAGTCTATTGGAACAACAAGAGGAACCTAAATAAAAGTTGATTGAGTCATTTGCTTAACGACTTCTATGTATTGGGAGAATTCGCTTCAAATAATAAATAAATAATAATAATAATAATACTGGTGGCATAATGGGAGTGATATGCGCAATACATTGGATTCACCAAGTGAATCCAACTAGCCTCTGTCACTCCAACTCCAACAAGTAACCTACCCGAGGTGCCACTGTTAAGCCGAGCAACCTAGTGGAAGGTTGGGTAACCAATCCCAGCGGGAAAATAGGTCGGCGAGCCGATCAGTGTTGGGGGAAATGCAAAGATGGTCAACAGCTACAACGGCGGAAGAGGAAAATAATTCCCAGCGGCGAAGAAGGTGGAAGAACTATCTTTGATGCAACTTAAATCCATTAGTGTCTGTACTGGTATCCAGCGGCTAATGGTCAGCGTCTGTTAGCTCAGTGAGCTCGGCTGGAAACACGATGTTCCAAAGGTCTCAACAACCTCTGGTCCTATGTGGTCCTGGCACTCACCAGGCCAAACAAATCAAGTTCAAGCAAACATGAACTGTGCAAGCAATCACTACTCTACCCCAGGTGGTACCCAATCCACCCGTCCCCAATCGGCAACTGCACTTTCGGATTCCGGGGAGTCCAGGCAAGCGCAACAGAGAGAGTCGGAGATCTCTGGTCACCTTCCCTATAAACAGGAAACATTCATTGGAACACTAAACATTAATACCCTAATTCAAATCGGAAAATTATACAATCTCACGCAAGAAATCGACAGACAAAAAATTCTCACTCTTGCTCTTCAAGAAACTAGAATGACTGACAACGAAACGATGGACTATGGAAATTACCGCATTTTTAAGAGCAAAACATTACAGAGAGTCGCGAAAGGTGCACCAATCTTCGGAATGGCTTTTCTTGTCCACAAATCCACCATTAATTCTGTCAAAGAAGTCACACCCGTTAATGATCGAATTATGACCATGCGCATCCAGAGCGCCAACAAGAAATACACTCTTGTCAATGCTCAGGCACCAACTAACATCGACAACAAGAAAAATCCTGAAAATGTTGAAAAATTTTGAAAAAAAAATGGAAAAAATTATGTGTAGCATTCATCAAGGTGACGTGAAAATCCTGATGGAAGATTTCAATGCCCAACTTGGAAAAGAAAAAATCTATAGAAAAATCATAAGCAAAAATTCTGCACACCAAAATACAAACAGCAATGGCACACGATTGGTAGACATTTGTCATCAATTCAATCTCAAAGTTATGTCTACGAATTTCAGGAAACCTGCACACAAACAGAAAGCTTGGCGATCTCCCATACAACATCTCGGTGAATACCAAATTGATCATGTTGCCATCTCCCATGCACACTATAGAACCATCCATGACGTTCAAGTCCGACGAGGGGCACACATTGATTCAGACCATTATCTCACAAGAATCAAAATGAAATTCTCACCCAAGAGGATTCATAAAAAATATATTACATCCCAAAATTTGACACATCCAAAATTCAAGAAACAAAAATCACAGAAGAATGGGATAAAGACCCAGTGAACAATTGGACGGACTTCTGCAGCAAAATTATCAGAAAAGCCAAAGAACTGATTCCACTAAAAACAAAGCAAAACACCCCTGGTGGGACTCCAACTGTGATCAAGTCATTATTAATCGCCGAATCGCATTCCAAAAATACAATAGCCCCAAATCTCCAGAAACTTTACAACACTTTCTCGGCGTCCGCAAACAGGCAACCAAAATTATCAGGACAACTAAACGTAATTTTATAACTAAGCAACTTCAGTCAATCGAGGATGACTTCAGGAATCACAACAGTCGAGATTTTTATAAAACCTTCGGGAACAGAATTAAAGGTTACACACCGCAAAATTTGACTTTCAAGAATCAAGACGGAAGTCTCGCACTCACTAACCAAGAAAACTGTGAAGAACTAGCACGTTATTTTTCTGACCTCCTCAATTGTCCTGAACCACCTGAGCGATTTATACACACAGTCCCAGAACACATACGACCCGAAGCCAAACCACCAACGCAAGAAGAAATCCATCACCACATCAAAAAACTCAAGAACGGAAATACATCAGGAGAAGGCGGAATCATCGCAGAACTATTGAAAAATCTAGGATCACGATCACTACAGGAAATCACACAGATCATTCAGGACATTTGGAGAAGTGAAAAACAACCGGACGAATGGAAATGCGCCCTCATCCACCACTCCACAAGAAAGGAGATAAATCTGATGTAAATAACTACAGAGGAATTTCCCTCTTACCCACCGCTTATAAAATCCTCTCCGCCTGTCTTTTACAACACACGCAAGAACAACTCGAGCCACTCATCGGTGAATATCAGGCTGGCTTCATACTAAACGGATCAGCCGTCGAACAAATCTTCAATTTGAAATCCACCTTGAAACTTCGAGCCACACGAAATCTCCCAACCATCTGTACATTTGTCGACTTTCAGAAGGCTTATGACTCCATTGATCGAAAATCTCTTTTTAATGTACTCGAAGAAAACCATCTCGATCCGAAGACGAGACGACTCGTCCAACAAACCTTAACCGACACAATTTCCAAGGTCAACTTCATTGGAGAGATCTCGCAACATTTTCCCATTAAAACTGGTGTTCGGCAGGTTGATGGACTTTCTCGATTGCTGTTCAACATCGTTCTCGATAAGGTCATCAAAGAATGGGAAAAATAAATAACAAGTCGCAACATATGGAAACCTGTCGTGTTAGGAAGACAGAAGGATAATATGAATGCTACATGCTTAGCTTTTGCTGATGATTTGGCAATCCTCTCCGGAGATGAACGAACGGCAATTCACCGGATTGAAGTCCTCAAAGAATGTGCTGGGAAAGTAGGGTTGCAAATCTCCTTCACAAAAACTGTATTCATGGCTACAAAACACATTGAAACCCAAACTTTGGTAACAAAATACGGTTCAATCAACAAGGTTAATCATTTCAAATACTTAGGTGAAATTATTGAACCTACAGGCACAGAAAGAATAGCACAAAGAACACGTGAACTCAAAATGCGGAAAGCATATGGGAAAACCGCAAACATCTACAACAAAAAATGCATGAGCATTAACACTAAAATTCGATATTACGCGACGGTCATCAAACCCGAAACACTCTACGCCAGTGAGACCTTAAACCTCAATTATAAAGGGGATCTTGAAAACATCAAGAAAGCTGAAAGGAAAATCATCCGAAAAATTCTTGGCCCAAGACTTACAGATGAAGGATATCGTTTACAATCGCACAAGATCACAGAAAAATATTCAAATATTGAAACCGATTTCCGTAAACAACGCTTGAAATTTTATGGACACTTTATGAGGCTAGATGACAAGCGATTAACAATGATAATATTGATGTACTCACAAAAATTAAAGACGACAACGGTTTGGATTAAACAAGTCCAAACTGATCTCAATAATGCCAACATCACACCCACAGATATCGAAGACCACAAAACTTTCAGACATAAGATCTACACTTGGGAAGCTGCATCAGAAGATAAGCCCAGCAGACCTAGGGGAAAATGGACTGACGAACGTCGAGCTAAACATAGCGACATGATGAAAGAATTCTGGAAGATCAAGAAAAATAACAGCAACAGATCATAACTTGCTTTATGTGATCCCGTATGGGTCGAAACATACTAAATAAATAAATACATAAATAAATAATAATAATACTAATAATAATCCCAGCGGGAAACTGGGTCGGCGAGCCGATCAGTGCTGGGGGCTCCAAGGCTCACAACCTTGGTAGTACCCTGGTCGGTGTGAAACATCACTGACCCCAAACTACAGTTTTTCAACTGTTCAAAGCATGGAGGAAAAGTTCAGCAAAGCTGGTGGTAACCAATCCACCTTCGCCTTTAGCGAAGCATGCAGGTCTTCGGAATCTGGGGAGCCAGCGCCGACATGCATGGAGGTATCGGAGACTCCAGGAAAGATCCAACACAAACGCCGGAATTTCTTTGCTACCTTTAACACGAATTCCCTTTGGAAGATTGGTAAATTGAAACAACTAACTGATTCTTTATCCCAACATCAAATCCTGATTGCAGCCATTCAAGAAACGAGATTCACAGATGAACAAGCCTTTGAGTCAGAATGCTACAGAATTTTTAAAGGTAAAACTGGTAAAGGTGTAATAAAACAGTCCCCAACCTTGGCACAGGATTCATCGTCAGTAGGAAGATTTCGGATTCAATCATTGGCTTCAACTCGCCTAGCAGTCGAGTTTCAACTCTCTCCTTCCGGAGCACGAACAAAGTTTATACTGTTGTGAATGTCCATGCGCCAATCAATCAAGCGAATAAGAGAGACTCGGAAGGAACGGATAGATTCTGGGAAGACCTTGAAGATGTTCTCTGTATGATTCCAGACAAACAGACGATTATGCTTCTTGGAGATTTCAATGCACAGCTGGGTAAGGAAAGAAAGTTCCAAAACATTATCGGAAACTATCCAGCTCACTAGAGAACAAATCGCAATGGTGAGAGTCTCGTAGAACTATGTAAGGCTTTCAATCTTGTTATAAAATCCACAGCGTTCAAACAACTTCCCAGAAAACAGAAGACTTGGACATCTCCGAATCCAAATCTCGGCGAATTTCAAATTGATCACGTCGCAATTGGACGTAAAGCTCATAGAGAAATACGGAATGTGAAGGTTCTAAGAAATGCCAATCTAGATTCGGATCACTATCTATCCAAAATCAAAGTTAAACTGATTCCGAGAAACACCAGAAAGGCCGTCTTAAAAAAGATCAATCGATTTGATACGGAAAACTACGATTGTGCCCTGAATTTACTCAAAAACTAGAATCTTGGAATCCCGAAAACTGGGATGAACTACAACAGGCCTTGGTCACAACAGCACAGGAGACAGTTCCACTGACGAAGTCAAAGAAACATGCGTGGTGGAATAATGCATGTGATTCAGTGGTAAAGCAAAGACAACTTGCCTGGCAGAAATGAAACTCTGGAAAGAACCAAGATAATTGGGAAAACATCGTGAACGAGAGACAACGCGCTGCAAAAATCATCCGCAATGTAAAACGTGCCTACAACAAGAGCCAACTAACTCAAATTGAGCTAGACTTTCAGAGGAACAACACAAGGGACTTATACAGAACCTTCAAACGCAATCCAAGCAAATACAATCCTCTGAGTCTACAGTTCAATGGCTCAAATGGAAGACTAGCTTACAGTGAGAGAGAAAATTGCCAGATTCTAGCGGAATACATTGAATCCCTCATTAATTGTGAGACTCCAAACTCCACTTTCTCATTTGAAGACAACATACAAGTCCACCCAGATTCATCCCCTCCTACGAAAGAAGAAATCAAACAGATTATCCGGTCACTTAAGAAAAACAAGGCACCAGGTGAGGACTCGATAATCGCTGAATTGTGGAAGTATGCTGGTGAAAAGATGATTGATAAATTGACTGACATTATCAAGGCGATTTAGGAAACTGAGAAAATTTCACGTGACTGGACTTCTGCCTTGATTCATCCCCTGCATAGGAAAGGTGACAAAACGGACGTTATCAACTACCGCGGCATTTCCCTCCTACTGATAACTTACAAAATTATTTCAAAAGCTCTGCAGATTAGGGCAGAACAACAACTTGATCCTCAATTAGGAGAGTACCAAGGAGGGTTCAGGAAAGAGCGCTCATGTTCCGAACAAATTATGAATCTGAAATCCATCCTTTTCTATCTGAAGCAAAGGAAGAAGAAATTTGTGGTAACCTTCGTCGACTTCAAGAAGGCCTATGATTCGATTGATAGAATAGCTCTTATTCAAATTCTAAAGGAATTTGGATTGGATAATAAAACCAGGGCAATCATTCAACAGACCTTGGCTAACACAACCTCCAGAGTCCAGTTCAGATGAGAAACTTCAGACTCTTTCGAAATTATGACAGGAGTTAGGCAGGGAGATGGGCTTTCACCCCTGCTCTTCAACTGTGCACTTGAAAAAGTCGTCCGCGAGTGGCGCAAAGAAATGAACGACGGGGTCCAAAATGGAGTACCAAATTGATCATGTTGCCATCTCCCATGCACACTATAGAACGTTCAAGTCCGACGAGGGGCAAACATTGATTCAGACCATAATCTCACAAGAATCAAAATGAAATTTTCACATAAGTGGATTCATAAAAAATTATATTACATCCCAAAATTTGACACATCCAAAATTCAAGAAACTAAAATCGCAGAAGAATGGGATAAAGAACCAGTGAACAATTGGACGGAGTTCTGCAGCAAAATTATCAGAAAAGCCAAAGAACTGATTCCACTAAAAAGAAAGCAAAACACCCCTGGTGGGATTCCAACTGTGATCAAGTCATTATTGATCGCCGAATCGCATTCCAAAAATACAATAGCCACAAATCTCCAGAAACTTTACAGCACTTTCTCGGCGTCCGCAAACAGGCAACCAAAATTATCAGGACAACTATACGTAATTTTATAACTAAGCAACTTCAGTCAATCGAGGATGACTTCAGGAATCACAACAGTCGAGATTTATATAAAACCTTCGGGAACAGAATTAAAGGTTACACACCACAAAATTTGACCTTCAAGAAACAAGACGGAAGTCTCGCACTCACTAACCAAGAAATCTGTGAAGAACTAGCACGTTATTTTTCTGACCTCTTTAATTATCCTGAACCACCTGAGCGATTTATACACACAGTCCCAGAACACATACGACCCGAAGCCAAACCACCAACGCAAGAAGAAATCCATCACCACATCAAAAAACTCAAGAACGGAAAGACATCAGGAGAAGACGGAATCATCGCAGAACTATTGAAAAATCTAGGACCACGATCACTACTGGAAATCACACAGATCATTCAGGACATTTGGCGAAGTGAAAAACTACCGGACGAATGGAAATGCGCACTCATCCACCCACTCCACAAGAAAGGAGATAAATCTGATGTAAATAACTACAGAGGAATTTCCCTCTTACCCATCGCTTATAAAATCCTCTCCGCCTGTCTTTTACAACGCACGCAAGAACAACTCGAGCCACTCATCGGTGAATATCAGGCTGGCTTCAGACCAAACGGATCAGCCGTCGAACAAATCTTCAATTTGAAATCCACCTTGAAACTTCGTGCCACACGAAATCTCCCAACCATCTGTACATTTGTCGACTTTCAGAAGGCTTATGACTCCATTGATCGAAAATCTCTTTTTAATGTACTCGAAGAAAACCATCTCGATCCGAAGACGAGACGACTCATCCAACAAACCTTAACCGACACAATTTCCAAGGTCAACTTCATTGGAGAGATCTCGCAACATTTTCCCATTAAAACTGGTGTTCGGCTGGGTGATGGACTTTCTCGATTGCTGTTCCACATCGTTCTCGATAAGGTCATCAAAGAATGGGAAAAAGAATTAAAAAGTCGCAACTGTTGCCATGGTACTTGTGCTGACTGGACGCATAGGATTTTTCGGGGTATCGAACCAAACGTCTTTGAGGGAGAAAAACCTCGTGGTAACCAAGAACCACATGATATAAGACTATTCATGAAATTTCAGCTTAATTCCAGATTGCGTACAGGAATTATAAGCAATATTGTAAAATAAAAGATCTCCATACCACAGTAAGATACTGTACAGGTCCCCAGGGGGCTGCACCCCCTGAAGCCACCCTCCATCATCTATTAAAACCACCCCTAACTGGCAAACCTCATAAGTCCAGAACAGTATCTTTTACACAGCAAGGGCGGCTACCCAGCTTGGGAAGCCTGCCAACCACTCGCATCACACTCACAAACACCTACACAATAGCTAACTAGGGCACCTACATCGATGGAATGTCGACGAAGCAACGCCAGAACCTATAAGAAGGAAGGCATTAATGAGGACAGGCTCTCTCTCTATTATCTGTCATACAGTGTGTGTAGCCGGAGGCCCTGTTAACTGCTGCTATCATCAGGTGAGTCAGCAAGTGTTCAGATATCCTACACTTTGTAAAACCTACCCACAAGCTTGTACACATAACTTGCATTATTATTCACGTTCCCCTAAAAGGGACATACAATTTCATACTCACTGACCAATAAATACTTGGTCAGTAATCTACACATTGCATTCGTAATTACACGCCTCTTAACATCCTAACAACCTTCCTGACTCTCGTCACGAGTAAGCGTGACAATAGTAGCCGGTAATCGCCTGCTCAGGCTCCATTGTGTCTCCCGCACGCGTCCGCTGGCAGCAAGCCGCCGGCATAGCTGACATAAGCAGGTCTGTTATATAATTCCTTCCGACCAGCTGGGAGGTCAGTACATTAACCTGCGCCCAGAGGATCATCCCCTAAGCAACGCTTACGTCTTTATAGGAGCACCCCCTAGCATTTAAACATCACACAACACTCTACACTGGTAAGCTTACCCAGCTACGGGAAGCTGCCCTCTCTAGAAATCACCTTCCAAATTAGTACACTAACACATATGTTTTAGATCTAACTACCCCCAACTAAGGGATCTAAAACAATTTGGTGGAGGCGCCGCTACTACGCACAGTAAGTGTAGGACTCATACAACGAGCCCTCGTAGTAGAAACGACCCCTACCCTACGCAGCCAAGCGAAAAAGGTGATTTTTTTTTTGACAGAAGGCATTTTTTTCCTTCCCCCTAGCTACACGAGAGATATTTTTCTCTTCCCCCCTTTATTACACGGGGACTTGTGTTATTATTAACAACCCCCAACCATAATCATTTTTTTCTTTCTTTCGTCCTCAACATAATATACAAGTATGAACTCACATGCACGACAGGCCACGCTGAGGAACATTGACTTGTACCAGGGGATCATAGCATCCCATAGCAGAATTAGGGCCCAGCAGGACCGCTTACGAAAAGTGCAAAAGTTCGTACGGATGCATTATGGGCCGATCATGAGGGCACTCACTAGCCCGCAGAGCTCTAGTAGAGAGTCACGGGACATCAGAGCGCGAATAGCCACAATTCGCACACAATTAAATATTACACACTGGCGGCTACATAAATGACATGATGAATTGACACAACAATACTACAGGCTGAGGGAAGAACACCACAGGGCACAAACACAGAACACGAAGGTAGCTGCCCAAGCCAAAGAGCTCACGAGCGATTACGCCGAGCTTTGGGGCGAATTTGTAGAGCTCCAAGCCACTAACATTCATTTTGAGCTGGCAACTGGTGAACTCACAAAGCAAACAAACGACATCTGCGTGGACACATTAACGCAGCAATTTGCACGAATGTCCACCTCAGTCACCAACAACACAAAGGGGAGGGAGGCAACCATAGGCCAGAAATCGGACAGGCCACCCTCCAACACATTGCGGGGGCAGACACACACACACAAACAATTACCGGAACCGGCCCGGAAGCCCAATAAGACAGAAAACAGGCGAAACCGAGGACATGTCCCTCCCACACCAATACAGGGAGGAACGGGGCTACCCACCCCGACGTCACGTAAAAGGACAGCCAAAGAAACAACCAGGGGGGACAAAGGAAGACACAGAAGGGAAGAGCGGGCGAGGGCCTACAGACGGACACATTACCGGGACCATAGAGACCAAACTGGGCCGACAGCAGGAGCACGTGCTCCGATAAGGGATGAAACCCGCGAGTGGCGGCGAAACGAACGAAGGGGCGGGCGTGAGAGACACGGGCATGACATTTGGACATCCACGCTACAATATGACGATAGGGCATACAGGTCCACTAGGCACACGGGCCTGACTACGCACGCAATGGCTAATTCGACGCCAGGACCACGAGTGCAAGTGCAAACGTCGACACATACGGAGATTCACACTCGGCACACATACATAACCACACACAGTTGGTAGCACACTATCCCATCCACACGAAAACACGTTCAAAATTTAGGATGATTACCGAGAAACCCAGGCCAACAAGGCCATTTTTGAGTTCATGGCAGGGCCGCCAGCCCAGCCGAGAGAGGACATAAGCGTAGATACGCTAACTCGGCAATTTGCGAAGATGTCCCTCTCGGGAGGTAACCATGTCATGGGCTGAGAACGTACAGCCCGCCCTACAGCACATTAAGCCCACACACACCTACACAAATAGGCAAACACAAGGGCAGGAGTCTACCGTGGCCACAGGCCAGAAAGCGGTCAGACTACACGCCACTACATCGCCAGGGCAAACACAGGTGATCACACGGCCTTTACCGCTAGTTCAAAGGGCAACTTTGCCAGAATGGAAGCGGGCACCGGCATTCGTACCCCAGGTGCGAATGCATAAGAGGGTGTTGCCTTCAGGCCCTCAGGGTGCACGACACACACCCGCACACTCTGACCAGGCGCAAACACACAGTACACGGGGTATAAGAAAGGTCTTATTACCTACCCCACGAGACCGGTCAGTCAAAAATACACACACCCCCGTAAACTCTACTAGGGTAGCGCAGAGCGCAATTAGTCCCTCGAACACAGGCACACTCAGGCCAACATCCAGGCACTACGGTGAAAGTAGGCCCAGGCTAACTTTGCTACAAACTCCTCCGAAAAATAGCAAAGAAGCACCTAGATGGGTTTTAGGGGCCTATGCCCTAGTGACATAGGGGCGACAGTATCCACCTTGCCGAGCAAGGACGCTCGGACGGGGATAACGACTTTCACCAGGAACACAACATAAACCAATATCACTTGCACCACAATTATAGATACAGGGAGGTTATTTTACACGTGAGAAACACGACAGTGGATACAGAAAGGGCAGATCCCAACCCTGTAAACGGTAGATTTCACACGTATATACAGCAGATCGTGGACAATTCAAAACTATGTAATTTGAAATTTTTCCTAAATTTTTCTTGGCTCCTAGCATTTTTCAGGCCATCAAGGGTTTATGATCATAGTTGGTCCACATTATAGCTGGGATAATGTAAAGTTTCTAATATGCAAAGCCGAGCGGAAGCCAATTAGGCGAGCCACGCGGCTTAGGGCCGGAAAGAGCTATTCCAAACACAGCCTAAGCAGCAAACCACAGCACAGAGCTTAGGCGGGTCTTTCTAAGTAGAAATGACTAAGTGTTCTATGTTCCGGTCCCACAGTTTGATAGATTCTCTTGTGATGGCCGAGAGCCCTAAGCGTAAGCAAGAATTAAGAATCTCAAACTATTTTTCAAAAATGGTAGATTTCCCTGAGACGTAACTAGATTACTGTTGTACTATCGTCGCCCAACAGGTGAATAGTACACTCAGGTCCTACCTTTCATTTTTAAACATCTTGACATTATTTACGATACAATCTTTACAGATTACCGCCGTCTGGCAACCCGCTTTGATAAGCACAAAGCATTGCGCAGACGGGATACAATATATTTTCTGTATTATTATTTTTTCTCCCAAGGAACTTTCTTAATTTGAATCTGTGGACAGCTCATTTTTCTTTTTCGCCTCTTTCACTAATCCTGTGAAAGGAACATTATCCAAGTTGAACTGTATATATTTAACCTATAGGTACACGTAATATGTTACAATGCCTATAACATAAATTTGTCTCGTCCCCCACAAAAACGCACAAACTAACCATAAACACCATGGGGTAACACTCACAGCTCAAGGGGGAAACACCATTACTTATTTCATGAAGGCATATCACACTCGCCAAACAACACCTACACGTACAGGCGGGAACACTGTCAAGAGGAAGGGAAGTGATCCCACTGGCAGACGTGGAAAGAAGGCCAAGAAATAGCCTTCGGACCTCGCTGACCGCACCGGGATACGACCCTAACACTTGGCAGAACTGTCCAGAAGACACAAGCCTGAATGGCACCATAAATAATTATCCTGGTTAAAGACGGTCTCGAACCCGCAATCTCCTGAATACCAGGAGTGCAAGGTCCGGTAATTATCCCATGGGAGGATATAATAATAAAGGACAGTTCCACTAACACATATACATAAGCACAAAACAATTAAATCACCTCCGACACCTAGTCACCAAACACGCGACTAGCGGCCCGGAGACACTCGTGCATAGACACAGCCAAGTGCCACTAACAGGGACATATTCGACCCACGCTCACATTACCACAAAACTTGGGAACACAAATGTATTTAGTGGAAGGTTCTTTTCTATCACGGAAAGCCATGATCGCAACTACAGAGAGAGCACTCAGGCTTAGACACACACACGTACCGGACACAGGAACATCGTCAAACAAGTAATAAGATAGCGCACACGTCAATGAAATTAGAGACTATCGCCGTCAGCGATAAGACACTCGTGACTGGGCGACCTTCACTACATACGAACAGCTAACATGCATGCAGCTCTGAAGGCGGAACACACGCCATCATTCACGCCTGGTTCAAAATCCTATAACTTCCAAAATTACAATACGAGGACCATTCCCAAAGACACAAACTTTTCACGCCAAAGCGTATTTTCATCTGCGCATTTCAAATACACGATACGTGCGCCATGGTATATACGGTACAGATATCGTAATACCAGAGCCTTAAAGCAGGCGGGTGCGAACTCACGACCACACAACACCCTCGTGCCAAAAACTAACTAATCAACGGTATATTTGGCGCGAGAAACACAATCAAAAGACACATTGGGGACAATCAAAGCCCAACAGACAACGCAGACATAGAACACGGAGAATTACATGATCACGGGTCCGAATATCCAGCAAAAATCGGACGCCATGGGAAACAAAAAAATCCAGACGCCCAATTACACTGAAACTGGCCCCAGACAAGTACATAAGTGGATCAGACACATGCTTTTTTCCCATACATAATGGAGCATAGATTCGCCCCAGGGTACTCGCTACAACAGCCTACCTCGGCAGTGGCGACCCAGGAATTCCCAACAAGAGGGCGTACCGAAAATTCTAGGCCTCCAAGGGGATCAAAATAGACTTCCCAAACAAGGATTACACATAGTTACACAAGGCAGAAGTCTTGCTGAAAACAGTGTACACATAACATCGGTTAGCAAAAACGGGACAGATTACCACACTGGCACTCCCGGAATCCCAAACAATGACAAAATGCCGATATTCGCAAAAGGCACGTTCCGACAGCCGACATACGTGAAGTCAGAGCCTTCCCTTACACAAGCAAAAACATTGACTTGCAAATTCTAGAAGCATTGCTACACTAACATACAGTACACATGGATATTGGCACAGAATTCTGCAATGTTTCAATATGCCTGGCATTTAGCAATATGCAGATACTGTGGGTCATATTAGCTTAGGCCCATAGGAACATGTTTACAAAGATATTGACAAGCCACGCGCACCTCCTGCCCATGCGCGCGACACACGATAGGACTTAGGCTATAACAGCCCACCCGCCCGTATGGTGTAACGGAACATAGGCACACACACGCGCTCACTAATCAGGGGCGAATACAGACAGGGACTCTGAGGGAACAGACCTCCCCAATAAATACTTCTCCTCTTACTTTTAAATCCTCAAACCATCATAGGCGGTCAGGACATGACCAGTCACACTACGATCACTTGCTACATTAACATTGCAACTGAGAGACCAGATTAGGCCGTGACGTCACAGCGTCACCATACTTTACTATCCCAAGGAGCAACAGAAAACAGATATTGACCAGATGAGGATGACAGGAGCACAGGTGGATAGGGCTAGCCAGATAGCCAACATACCGCCTACAGGCCACCTTAGTACCACCTGCCTCCTTCCATAACTTTCCCACTTCCAACATTAACCAACACAGACACATAAACACATAAAAACAGCTAAACTACACGCCAAAATTTACATCGGGGTTGATAGACTTCATGCGTTTAAAGAGAGGGCTCACTACGCCCTGGCTCTCAATGCTAACACCTGAGTATTAGGGGTGTGTCGGAAAGAATGGCAAGCGTAATGCACATCTCTAAGTAAGAGATGAGGCCAAATTCATATATTAACAACTTTTTTTATTAAATAATCCCGCATGAAAGGGAAATAGTATTATTATACATTGACCGATACCTATCCTTCAATGAGAGCGGATACGCCTCATATCCAGACACATGCATGGAATATCCCGCCCACATACCGAGGGTTATTACAATTGAACCTGCATGACACTTTGTTAAAATTTTTGCAATCCCGGGAAATACCTACCCCCGTCCACTCATTGTAGAAGCATCCTAATAGCATCACCGGCTCCAGGCCACCATTTACATGGAGCCCAAAGATGCGCAACCCCCTCCTACCATGCTTTAAGCCTATTCAACGAATAATACCCCCAGATCCTAATAACAGGGAACCTAACGCCATAAACCCTACTAACGCCTCCATGAAAATTAACAAAGCATTACAGCTGGAAGGCCGACATAGCACAGTAGACCTGAAGTAGTCTATGCACTTAGAAGATTCTACAACCCCAGAACACTTAAAATAAATTTTTTTACATTTTCTACACAAAAAATTATTTCCACAATACACTTATTTTTTTTATATAAAAAGGGAATCTGTGACACGCTGAGTGATGATAACAGCGTAGGCAGAAGGGCAAAGGCACCACGCAGGAGCAGAGCTGGGTAAGGCGATGATAAGCCCTATCCCAGTTGGCTCACTGACCCAGACCAAACAGACGAACTACGTAAGGTCGAAGCGCCGATGACCTAGCACGGGCAAACGTCGGAGTCCCGGAAGGCCTAGCCTGCTCCCGGGACAAAGAAAAGTTACACCCACCATGTGCTACGGGCATCGAAGCCAGACCTGCAGGGAAGACTTTCGGAGGATGGTGGGAGAAATAGCCAGCTCCACACCGGACTCAGGAGATGACCCTAGGGACGACCCAATTACGACTAGACTCCTAGTTTAGCATGTAAGTAAGTAGAACTTCCATAGCGGGAAGTAAGTCTCCTACGCGAAGGATTGAAGCAGGATCCTAGGATTCAGCGGGACCAATCCTAGATCCGACAAGTCCTTGCCCCGCGCGGCGAAGGTGAAGAGAACCAAACAAACAAACAAACAAACAAACAAACAAACAATGAATAACATGAAATATAAATATATATGTAATGAACGCGCTCATTCGGTCCTGCGCCCACATAAATGGCTAACAACGGGTCGCCAGAGCTTAAATGGTGACGCATCGGGCAGCCAGAGTTATTAAATGAGGAGCATCGCGGGCACTCAAAGGGTTTTTTTAGTGGGCACAACCCAACAATGCTGATTACAGCCATGAATAACAAGGGAACATCAATGACAACATGCAAATACAACGGCAATGAACAGGCAAGTATAACGGGAGAAGCGTTTGCTCTTTTTGGGCACCGCAGCCGCCCGGAACTTTATTAATACTAGTTAATAAGCATTAACATAAGTGTCGACAATTAGGATTAAGACGGAGGGGACTACGAGGCATTGTTGGGTTCCGGTCCCAACAATCTACTACAAGGGCACCCCCGCGAGAGAAATCGAACGGACAGCCTCCATCTAAATTTTAGTATTAAAGTCACAGTGCCATTTTTAAGGTCACTTAGATGTAAGCAAATTCAACAAGCGCTGTTGCTAAAATAGGGCACAGCACATTTCGGCTTTAGAGTAAGGTCCACTCGGCATGTATATACAGCATAGTTTTACATTTAAGGCAATTTTTAAAAATTAAGGCATTTTTTTTAGATTAAGGTAAAGCCGCTCGGCACCTGATGACCAACAAACCCGTCATCAGGGTAAGCCCGATAATACATTATGTTAGATTATACTAGAATAACTTACATTAACGTAGAATATTTCGGCACTTGGTCACCAAAAATCGGTACCAGCGTAAGCCCGATAATATAACACAATAAGTAGAGTAAGTAGGCTAAGATAGGACTCTAGCCGGCATAGGTTAAGATACGGCAATATAGAGTGCCAAAGGCAAGCAATATTGGCATGCGCCTATAAATGATATATATGGCTTGTATAATATATCTATGCTCTATTACAGATCACCCGTGCGGCAGTCCACTATTATACTCTGTCCACAGGTCCACAACGCAATAAACATGTCTTTTGTAAATATATTTCCAACACCAAATTGCACACACTCTCCTCTGTCACAAACATATACACTCTCCAAAACTTTCAGTTGCACCCTTTAACGGTGACAACACAGTGGTCAACGATGCACAGTAACCGTGGAATACTGAGCATCAATGAGCACAGATACACATTATGCACGCAAATGAAGCGTGGATTCAGTGTCTAAGGGCGTCACAACGCTTGTAAGCGCCGCGCCTTCGACGCAAAGGTGGAATTCCTAACCACGGTGGGAAAACCACTAGGGCATAAGAGACAACAAAATGAGACAGCGGATTAGCCACTGAACCTTGGCAGGAACGGCCACTTAAGGACGCTTCGGAAGCAAGGTAGAGAGTTAACAGCGCAAAAGGTATCAAATAACTGGCCACTTATAAGAGCTCTATAAGGTAATATATATTAGTTATAAATTATTTTGTATTTCATAGTTACATCATGACAAGGTTATACACATACATGTTCCACATGGTTGGATAATATACCCATACATAGAGTACCAACGTGGCAACCATCATTACTACTATGGTTATTATTATTATGTTTAGTATGTTTATTTATAAATTATAATAATATTATAAATGTCATGATCATTATTATTATCGGGTCATGCCCGGCATCATCATCATGATTACCAATGTCACTATGCAATGCTACCATAATTACCACAGTACTATCACCAGCCTGTATACGGCACCATTATTGCCATCAGCGCCACGGCGAATATTGTTATATATTTTTTTCCAATGCATACATGTACACAATGATTATGTTTTTGTTGCTTTCATTTTCTTTCTTCTAACGTCCAAATTTGTGAAGATGTTCCGTTTTACCCCAACACGATAAACATATTTTAAATATTTCCTTTAACTTATACCTTGGAACACCTATTTTTTCTATTTCTTCCATCTTTCACATTGCAGGGAGCAATTTTTCCCCAAGACAGCGCCGGACGGCACAATCACCCGTCCAGCCCTGGGTTTTTCCTCCCTACACAACACCAATATCGTATACAATGTCAAAACCATGTATTTTTTGGGGAACTTTTTATATTGCAAATGGCAATTTTTATTTATTTATATGAACTGTTTTAAAATTATCACATGTATATGCATATATCCCAAAACCCACCCCTCTGAACACGAGCTGATCTCACATCTACACGACATCGCTACATCTACACGACATCGCTACATCAACACGACATCACTACCTCTACACGAAACAGAAGAAACGAAGATGAGATACAAGGAGGATTCAACAACGACCTACTACATCGACACCCCAACTCCACGTTCCGTTCCCTTTCGCGGGGACGCGAACGAATCAAAGGAGGAGACTTGTACAGGCCCCCAGGGGGCTGCACCCCCTGAAGCCACCCTCCATCATCTATTAAAACCACCCCTAACTGGCAAACATCATAAGTCCTGAACAGTATCTTTTACACAGCAAGGGCGGCTACCCAGCTTGGGAAGCCCGCCAACCACTTGCATCACACTCACAAACATCTACACAATAGCTAACTAGGGCACCTACATCGATGGAATGTCGACGAAGCAGCGCCAGAACCTATAAGAAGGAAGGCCTTAATGAGGACACTCTCTCTCTGTTATCTGTCATACAGTGTGTGTAGCCGGAGGCCCTGTTACTGCTGCCTATCATCAGGTGAGTCAGCAAGTGTTCAGATATCCTATACTTTGTAAAACCTACCCACAAACTTGTACACATAACTTGCATTATTATTCACGTTCCCCTAAAAGGGACATACTATTTCATACTCACTGACCAATAAATACTTGGTCAGTAATCTACACATTGCATTCGTAATTACACGCCTCTTTACATCCTAATACCCTTCCTGACTCTCGTCACGAGTAAGCGTGACAATAGTACCCGGTAATCGCCTGCTCAGGCTCCTTTGTGTCTCCCGCACGCGTCCGCTGGCAGCAAGCCGCCGACATAGCTGACACAAGCAGGTCTGTTATATAATTCCTTCCGACCAGCTGGGAGGCCATTACATTAACCTGCGCCCAGAAGATCATCCCCTAAGCGACACGTCTTTATAGGAGCACCCCCTAGCATTTAAACATCACACAACACTCTACACTGGTAAGCTTACCCAGCTACGGGAGGCTGCCCCCTCTAGGAATCACCTTCCAAATTAGTACACTAACACATATGTTTTAGACCTAACTACCCCCAACTAAGGGAGCCTGTTCCCGGGACAAAGAGATGTTACACCCACTATGTGCCACGGTCGTCGAAGCCAAGACCTGCAGGGGAGACTTTCTGAGGATGGTGGGAGAAATAGCCAGCTCCACACCGGACTCAGGAGATGACCCTAGGGACGACCAATTACGACTAGACTCCTAGTTTAGCATGTAAGTAAGTAGAACTTCCATAGCGGGAAGTAAGTCTCCTACGCGAAGGAGTGAAGCAGGATCCTAGGATTCAGCGGGACCAATCCTAGATCCGACAAGTCCTTGCACCGCGCGGCGAAGGTGAAGAGAACCAAACAAACAAACAAACAATGAATAACATGAAATATAAATATATGTGGAATGAACGCGCTCATTCGGTCCTGCGCCCACATAAATGGCTGACAACGGGTCGCCAGAGCTTAAATGGTGACGCATCGGGCAGCCAGAGTTATTAAATGAGGAGCATCGCGGGCACTCAAAGGGGTTATAGCGTTACCATACTTTACTATCCCAAGGAGCGGATAGAAAACAGATATTGACCGGATGAGGATGACAGGAGCACAGGTGGATATGGCCAGCCAGATAGTCAATATACCGCCTACAGCCTACCATAGTACCACCTGCCTCCTTCCATAACCTTCCCACTTCCAACATTAACCAACACAGACACATAAACACATAAAAACAGCTAAACTACACGCCAAAATTTGCATTAGAGCTAAGAAAGTACAGATTCGAGGCAAGACTGACATTTGACAAATTAGGAAAGTCAAAGGAGGCGTGTCAGCTGACGCCTAGGAACTTTTTACGTCTGCAAGTTGGAACCAAGATAGAGAGTAATTGCTGTGGGATTCACCGAGACATAAGGAATGAAGAGTGGAAAGGGAAGAACGCCGCATGAAAATAATTGATTACATCAAAACCAGGCATCCCAGAGAGTTGAAATCAACACCAAGATGAATAAAATCCGGAGAGAATAATTCTGAGCCCATGAAGTATGCTTATTGGAGCAGATTGAGCATTACATGGACGGATGACGTAGAAACGCGGATGTCAGACCAATGGCGTAATACACAGAAGGAAAATCCCCGGGGGTAGCGTTCCCACGCCATCATCAAGATCAATTAGTATTAATTAATTGAACGATCAAATCACAGGCACGAGACTGGAAATGGAACCTCCGTGAGAAATTGGAGGCAGTTACAGCCCTGCGAACTGGAGTTTTAAAGAAAAGGACGGTCCGTGAATTTGAGAGAACTATTTTTCGAGAAGAAAGCCTTAAATAGAGCATCGAGCCATGAAGAAGTCAGTCGACTTGGAGCACTCAGACGGGGGAGGTGCTGTCCGTCCGCTCAGAAATTGTAACAAAGACCGCGCAAGTGTATTATAAAGTATTATACAAAGTCAACATTAAGAACTTAGACCGCGCAATTATAAGTAATGTACAAGTGCGTACAGCAACATTTTTGGTGTGTAAAATCTTAGGAAGTATTTCCGTTACGAAGATGTTTTTCAGTATTGGACTGATTGGAAGAGATTACGAGTGCGTAGACGCCGTAATAAATGATAAGAAGCCAAGTAGAGCTTACAGTTATCAAGCCGCGCAGTAGATAGAATAAAGTGGTATTGAACAGTAAATTACACCGTCACATGGGTAATATGTTAAAGCGCGCAAGTAATTATCTAGTAATCAACAATGGTCACACTATTTCCATTAATATAGATCATGGGAGGGGAACCAGGTCACAGCTATTGTGATATTATGCCACTACAGACGAAGACACTGAGTAGAGGTTGAAGGAACATTCACACTAGCAGCAGTTTGAACGAGGATTAGCCAGGATCGCGGTTGATAGAGACTTCCATTGGAGTTTGATGTCGGAAATCGCGTCACCTGCAGCTCTGTTATTACGAAATTGTGAAGTGTATAAAACAAATCGTGTGAAAAGTGTCTGTAATATACATTTTAATGTATGTCAGTGTTAAAAACAAAATGTTCAGTAAATAACATATAGCCTACTTTCTCCTAAATGCATGGGTATTGTTATAACTCTTTGTCCTTTTCAAGGAGTAAAATTGAATGTTGGTTGTAGTAGCTTGTTGAAATACATCGTGCTATAGGGATATTAAACACGAATATGAGGTGCCCTTTGTTAGTGCTACCTCTGTAAAAAAAATTCATTCAATTCGGTTTCACCGTGTTTGAACTGATCTGGGGAATGGATTTGCACACATACATGGCCGCTATTAGCAAACTATTGGGCTGATGACCTTGTAGTCAGTCATAAGATGCTTTCCACAAAAAGGCATGTTGTTGCAAAATCCGGTAGAGATCAAATTATTAGGATGGTCGAAATTTGTTTTAAGCTTTTAACATTTGGGTGGCCGTCATTCCGTTTCCGTCAAGATGGCGGCGATATAAAACATGACACTGAGGGGCCTTTTGCTAGTGCTACCTCTGTACCAAATTTCGTGCAATTCGGTTTCACCGTGTTTGAATTGATAGGGGGAATCGATTTGCACACATACTTGGCCACCATCTGCAAACTATTGGGCTGATGATCTAGCAGTTTGGTCAGAATATGCTTTCCACATAAAGATTTGTTGTTGCAAAATTTGGTAGAGACTAGATTATTAGGTTGGTCGTAATTACATTTTAGCCTTTAACATTTGGGTGGCCGAGATTACGTTTCCGTCAAGATGGCGGTGATATAAGACATGACACTGAGGTGCCTTTTGTTAGTACTACCTCTGTACCAAATTTCGTTCCATTCGGTTGCACCGTGTTCGAATTAATAGGGGGAATCGATTTTCACACAAAGATGGCCGCCATCCGCAAAACATTAGGCTAATGACCTATTAGTTTGGTCAAAGGATGCTCCCTTCATAATGGTATGCTGATACAAAATTTGGTAGAGATCGGATGATTAGGATAATCGTAATTTGATTTAAGCTTTGAATATTTGTGGAGCCGCCATTACGTTTCCGTCAAGATGGCGGCGATATAAAACATGACACTGTGGTGCACTTTGCTAGTGCTACCTCTGTACCAAATTTCATTCCATTCGGTTTCACCGTGTTCCAATTAATAGGGGTAATCGATTTTGACACAAAGATGGCCGCAATCCGCAAACTATTAGGCTAATGACCTATTAGATTTGTCAGAGGATGCTCCCTTCATAAAGGTATGTTGTTGCAAAATTTGGTAGAGATCGGATGATTAGGTTAGTCGTAATTTGATTTAAGCTTTGAACATTTGGGTGGCCGCCATTACGTTTCCGTCAAGATGGCGGCGATATAAAACATGACACTGGGGTGCTCTTTGCTAGTACTACTTCTGTACCAAATTTCGTTCCATTCGGTTTCACCGTGTTCGAATTAATAGGGGCAATCGATTTTCACACAAAGATGGCCGCCATCCACAAACTATTAGGCTGATGACCTATTAGTTTGGTCAAAGGATGCTGCCCCCATAACGGTATCTTGTTGCAAAATTTGGTAGAGATCGGATGATTAGGTCAGTCGTAATTTGATTTAAGCTTTGAACATTTGTGTGGCCGCCATTCCCCGTCAAGATGGCGGCGATATAAAACATGACACTGAGGTGCACTTTGCTAGTGCTACCTCTGTACCAAATTTCATTCCATTCGGTTTCACCGTGTTCGAATTAATAGGGGTAATCGATTTTGACACAAAGATGGCCGCAATCCGCAAACTATTAGGCTAATGACCTATTAGATTTGTCAAAGGATGCTCCCTTCATAAAGGTATGTTGTTGCAAAATTTGGTAGAGATCGGATGATTAGGTTAGTCGTAATTTGATTTAAGCTTTGAACATTTGGGTGGCCGCCATTACGTTCCCGTCAAGATGGCGGCGATATAAAATATGACACTGGGGTGCCCTTTGCTAGTACTACTTCTGTACCAAATTTCGTTCCATTCGGTTTCACCGTGTTCGAATTAATAGGGGCAATCGATTTTCACACAAAGATGGCCGCCATCCGCAAACTATTAGGCTGATGACCTATTAGTTTGGTCAAAGGATGCTGCCCCCATAACGGTATGTTGTTGCAAAATTTGGTAGAGATCGGATGATTAGGTCAGTCGTAATTTGATTTAAGCTTTGAACATTTGTGTGGCCGCCATTCCCCGTCAAGATGGCGGCGATATAAAACATGACACTGAGGTGTACTTTGCTAGTGCTACCTTTGTACCAAATTTCGTTCAATTTGCGCTCACCTTGTTCGAATTGATAGGGGGGACAGACATTCAGAGTACACACACTCACACACACACACACACACACAGAGACTCACACACAGACATACACACACACAGACAGACACACTTTTTTCGCCCTGTAGTGATCTCATAAGTCTACTTTCATTTCTTGCAAAAATCGAAAGTAGGCTAATAATGTATTGTGTGTTGAAAAGTAATGGGAAGATGTGTAAATACGGTAAATTGAAAATGTGGCTTACCGAAGTGAAAAGTGTATTGTGTCAACAAAAGGAATATAACATATCCATCATGAGGCATCAGTAAGCACCACGATGGTGGGTAAATGTGGCATCATAAGAGTCGACCGCCAGAACAATGTGAAAATAAATTCCAATGATATCATGTAGAAGCTAGCGATACGATACGTCTAAGTCAAAAATCATGTCAAAATAGGTATTTTGAAATAATATTCATACAAGATTGCATTCCTCGTTATTTGATGTAGAAGTATTTGCAATTTGAGAATGATTTGGCTTACAGGTGTTTTTCGTAAGACCAAAATAAGTCTAATATTGAATTTAACAGTAACTTATAAGCAAGAAAGTCGAAGTAAATGAAATATTCAGCATGTGTGCATGAAGTGATAAAAGTTGCATCAGATCCCAGGTAATTACAAAGTAAAGATTATATGTAAGAATGATATCATAATGTGTCAACAATTAAATTTATACATGGTAAAATGTAATAAGTGAAACTGTTGTAATGTAAAGCCAGTAGTAATGCCAGTAGACAAATACCAGTAAGGATAAGTAATGATATGGAAATCAGTTAACACGCCATATAGAAGGGAAACTAGAAATGTCATATGATCTGCGGTATACCAACAGAGCTAGTATTTGTACCGCTGATATGCGAGCAATTTAAGAGTCGAATCAAGATGATTACTTAATTAATGCAAGGAACGTTTCTAGGACATTATCAGGACCACACAGGCAATTCTACGAAGATTTGTATTGATGTATAGCCATGAGGTATACAGTTGTATTGATAGCGGATGGAGACAGACAGGTGTCTGAGCTGCCATACCAGCTTCGTGAGGGCAATTGAGGATTAACGTTTGCCAACTCAATTAGCTACTCCATTGTAATTATCCGCACTGTGATGCGAGAATCTATTTGTATGGAAGGGTCGAGAACGCCTTACCGATACTTCGTGCGTAAAAGTGGCAAGCAGTAAGTCCACTAAACCACGCCATTAAAAGCCGTATGCAGTTCCCCAAGACTTTGGTGCCTAGTAAAACCCATTCCTTTGCTATATTATGTTATTGAGCTACATTGAGCCAATTACTGTTACCCTATCGATAGGTGGTTAAATATTTGGGTATCCAGTTCATGTGATGAATAGTTTCGCCGTAAACTAAACACAGAATCAGAGTGAAATTGTAAAATCTGGCTGGGGTGTATGAATAAGTAATGACACAGCTGAGGAAGGCTGGACGACAAGGGGTCGTGCCAGGCAGCAGGGGTTCAGAGCGACCCAACCATTAAGCTATTGTATTCACTGAGGGGGTAGTTTTATGACTGGCCCTATAGAAAAATGTACTGGACTGCGCTATCATGGTCTGGCACATTAGTTATTAAGAAATTGTTTATTTTGGCTACAGAAATCAATTCGTTGCATTATAAGGATGTCATATCCGTCTTTTAATTGTTGAAATCGAGTGATATTTAGCAAAGTTGGCTGTTCTGGACACTAACTGCGCTAAAAGCGACTGACACATTATTTGAAGTTTAACACCCAGTTTGAGATGCATATTTGCATACGGGTACCGTGAATGTGGATTTGATGCAAACTAACTATAAATCGACTTATATTCTGAATGCCTTAGAGACGTATTGTATCGTTATAGAAGACTAGCATTGTTTATGTAGACTAGGAATGTACTATTGTTAGCGTTTGTAAGGAAATCGGAGAAAGGACACAATACATAGAATTACAGTGCATTGTTGTACAAGTAACCTATTGCAACAATGGCTAACGCATTGTTGAACCATGAAGTAATGTAAATATTCCATAAGCACTATGGGTAGCCAAGCAATAAATACTATAACGTCAATAACATTGAAGTGCTATTTGTGTACAGTAAATGCCATGTTTATTTAATTTGTTTTGATTATTACTTTTATTGTTTAAGTAGTGTGCATAAGATATGAACATGTATCAAAGGAAAAAAATGCATTACAATAAATGAACTGTTTAGATAAGTGTAGAGTAGGGTGAATTGAGACACCAGTGATAGACTCATGGACTCACAAGAAGAGATGTGGCAGTATGCCTGGTGAGGTCAGATTGCGATCTCAGCTGCGGACCACAGATGATGAAGAGTAGTATCCATTGTCCCTTTGCCATTATCATCTGTGTGATCCAAAGTGTATTTTGTTGTTTGTGGGGTAATTTAAATTTAATTGGATGTTTATTGTTGTATGATAAGCCATGATTTAAAATTAAATAATATTTTTAGGAAGTTGTTTACCCTTTTTTTGTAGAGTAGTACCTGATCGTATTCGGATCCTGAATATGTGTTTGCACTGTGGGGAGACGCACCACACCCTGAAAGGACAGACCCAGTCGGGATGTGAACACATGATCTCCACATGATGTCACATGGGTACACAACATATGGAAACCTGTCGTGTTAGGAAGACAGAAGTATTATATCAATGTTACATGCTTAGCTTTTGCTGATGATTTGGCAATCCTCTCCGGAGTTGAACGAACGGCAAATTCACCAGATTGAAGTCCTCAAAGAATGTGCTGGGAAAGTAGGGTGGCAAATCTCCTTCACAAAAACTGAATTCACGGCTACAAAACACATTGAAACCCAAACTTTGGTAACAGAATACGGTTCAATCAACAAGGTTAATCATTTCAAATACTTCGGTGAAATTAATGAACCTACAGGCACAGAAAGAATAGCACAAAGAACACGTGAACTCAAAATGCGGAAAGCATACGGGAAAACCGCAAACATCTTCAACAAAAAATGCATGAGCATTAACACTAAAATTCGACATTACGCGACGGTCATCAAACCCGAAACACTCTACGCCAGTGAGACCTTAAACCTCAATTATAAAGGGGATCTTGAAAACATCAAGAAAGCTGAAAGGAAAATCATCCGAAAAATTCTTGGCCCAAGACTTGCAGATGAAGGATATCGTTTACAATCGCACAAGATCACAGAAAAATATTCAAATATTGAAACCGATTTCCGTAAACGACGCTTGAAATTTTATGGACATATTATGAGGCTAGATGTTAACCGATTAACAAAGAAAATATTGATGTACTCACAAAAATTAAAGACGACAACGGTTTGGATTAAACAAGTCCAAACTGATCTCAATAACGCCAACATCACACCCACAGATATCGGAGACCGCAAAACTTTCAGACATAAGATCTACACTTGGGAAGCTGCATCAGAAGATAAGCCCAGCAGACCTAGGGGAAAATGGACTGACGAACGTCGAGCTAAACATAGCGACATGATGAAAGAATTCTGGAAGACCAAGAAAAATAACAGCAACAGAACATAACTTGCTTTATGTGATCCTGTATGGGACAAAACATACTAAATAAATAAATAAATAAATAACAATAATAATAATAATAATAAAAATAATAATAATAATAATAATAATAATAATAATAATAATAATAATAATAATAATAATGTTAATGGTTTTACTTCCCTTTTAACTGCTGCGGTCTTTAGATACGCCGCGGTGCCAGAATTATGCCCCAAGAGGGATATTTCACGTGACGGTAAATCTATTGACTCGGCTCCCTCACATTTGTGCAGCCTAAAATGCCAACTGACTGCGCCAGGATTTGACCCTTGTAATCTTGTGAACAGCAGGAGAGAACGTTACTGCTGAGCCACGCAGCCGGTCGAGGGCGGATTTTCTTTCACGTTTTGTTGAAGAATATAATAACATTGATCTCAAATTATAAAAGCCGCCTTGTCAAACACTAGAATGAAGCTTAATAATTAAATGTTTGTTCGACCCTGACTATTATATGTCAGAAAACTGTATCATAATGATGGTCATTATAACACTATTTTTCATTATGAAACAGTTTTTCCCACCAATCACAGCTCAAGAAACAGTTGTTTGACCAATTAGATAAGGTTAGCATCGCACCCGCAATGAGGTTCAAGTCCTTCTAATTTAAATTTCACTGCGTTGCCTAGTGTCATAGTGGGGTGATCGAGGATGCCATGGTCAAATGCCTGACATTCTCTGCGTCCCATGCGCTCTGTTTAGTACATAAATCTCGACAGATATTTATGAGTATTTATTTTCGAACATAAAATAGTTATAATAATTATCGTCGAACATAAACAGTCCTATGCAACTCACCTATAATGGTATTTAAGATACTCTTATTGAAATTATAAAACTCTCATACGCTCGTTTTTTAAACATACTCGTGTCTTAATTATTGCCATTATAGGCTCGCTGCATAATGTACTATAACACGTACAGGTTTCGTTAAATCAATGACTAGCAGTAGTGCCCGGCTTCGACCGGTGGATTTATTTGTTTTATGGATGATAATTAATAATACTACAGAACTGGCACATGATACTTAAACTAACAGATAATAAATATTTTTTAAATATAACGTTTCGTGATGGTGGTTGTAGTGGGGGTGATAAGTAGTATAGTATAATGGACGTAACATTCAGGTAATTTTCCCGTTATAATAATAATGAATAGGGAAATGGCTGTTTACTAACTACAGCACTGACACATGTAATTTTCAAACAAATTTAAAAATATGTTTAGAAATAGGAGTAGGTGATATTAAAGACACGACCCAGGGCCTATATCTCATTGGCTGTTAGAAATGTAGAGACCAATAGTGTCATCTTTTGTCGCATAGCGCCGTAGGAAAATAATAAGAACACTTTGGAAAACTTCGGCTGTGCCGAGCTCCTGGGGTAGAATAGTATCATTTACAGCCACATAGCGCTCAACGATAAGTTTCGGAATAAATGAAGGTAAATTTGAAAGAACCAACGCTTATTGCAGCTGATAACCTCAATGTACTGCACCAACACCATTTTACTTATACAGAGGCATGATGATAACTGTTTTAAGGGGCCTAAGGAATCGTTTTGCACTAATTACACAAGGACCTGTCCACAAGGACCTGTCAACAAGGACTTGTCCACAAGGACTCGTCCACAAGGACCCGGCTACAATGACCCCGCCAACAATGACCCGTCAACAATGACCTGTCAACAATAACCCATCCACAGGGATCCGCTCCCCCACCCTCTTACAAAAGCCATGAGTGGGCATGCTAATTCATAGTGGCTTTCCACCGCACACATGTCTCTTGTGTAGAACAACGTTTCATTCTATATTAGCATTCAAACTCTCACATGTTGCAATTGGAAAGAGAGATTCTCTAAAAAATTACAATTGCACCCCCTAGTAGGGGTAGGTTTTATTTTTGGGGTTGAAATATGTTGTCCATTGGAATGGGGGTGTCAGCCCGAGTTCAATGACACCTCATTCGTCAAAATCCGACCATGTGTTCGAGAGATATCGCGCCGCCGCCATCTTGTGAGGTGGGGAAGTGGAGGTGGTGCTAGAACCCCCACAAAACTACTACTGATGAGTCATCAGACGTTGCCATGACAACGCACTTGCACGAGAACAGATTCAGATTTCCATCTGACTAAGTGTGAAGCGGCTTCGGTGACGTAACTGGTAGCATGCAGAACTTCTATGCCCAAGGTCGCGGGTTCAAAGCTGGCCGAAGTCGTCGGATTTTCTAAGTCTGCTAAAAATGCCTCAGTTTGCTTTCCTTTGGAGGGGAATTTCCAACGTTCGTTGCGAGTTGCTGGTTGCGGTGGCATCTAGTAGCCAATTTCACAGCTATATATCGTTGACGGTAGTATCTGGTAGCAACATTAGGAACTACTGCTTGAAATTGACCGTCTGCAGTCCTTACCTGAATTACAGACTAATACAGCCATCACAATTCACACCGTTTATCAGACAGATTCTACACTCACCCAAAGTACACGGGGTTACATGACCGCGTTGTCGCAGCCCCTAAACTGAGGAACCAACCAAAATCTCTGTGGGAGATATAATTTTGCGTGAAGAAGTAACAGACCGTTACATAGTTACACATCAGTGTCGAAACCTTGCATAAGGACAGTGTGACCAGAAGTATAACAAGATGTTCAGGAAAGAACATATAGCCTACTTTCTCCTAAATGCATGGGTATTGTTATAACTCTTTGTCCTTTTCAAGGAGTATGATTGAATGTTGGTTGTAGTAGCTTGTTGAAATACAACGTGCTATATGGATATTAAACATGAATATGAGGTGCCCTTGGCTAGTGCTACCTCTGTACCAAATTTCGTTCAATTGGTTTCACCGTGTTTGAATTGATAGGGGGAATCGATTTGCACACATACTTGGCCACCATCTGCAAACTACTGGGCTGATGTTCTTGCAGTTTGGTCAGAATATGTTTCCCACATAAAGATATGGTGTTGCAAAATTTGGTAGAGACTAGATTATTAGGTTGGTCGTAATTACATTTTAGCTTTTAACATTTGGGTGGCCGCGATTACGTTTCCGTCAAGATGGCGGCGATATAAAACATGACACTGAGGTGCCTTTGCTAGTGCTATCTCTGTACCAAATTTCGTTCATTCGGTTCCACCGTGTTCGAATTGATAAGGGGAATCGATTTTCACACAAAGATGGCCGCCATCCGCAAAATATTAGGCTAATGACCTGTTAGTTTGGTCAAAGGATGCTCCCTCCTTAAAGGTATGTTGTTGCAAAATTTGGTAGAGATCGGATGATTAGGTTAGTCGTAATTTGATTTAAGCTTTGAACATTTGTGTGGCCGCCATTACGTTTCCGTCAAGATGGCGGCGATATAAAACATGACACTGGGGTGCCCTTTGCTAGTACTACCTCTGTACCAAATTTCGTTCCATTCGGTTTCACCGTGTTCGAATTAATAGGGGCAATCGATTTTCACACAAAGATGGCCGCCATCCGCAAACTATTAGGCTGATGACCTATTAGTTTGGTCAAAGGATGCTGCCACCATAAAGGTATGTTGTTGCAAAATTTGGTAGAGATCGGATGATTAGGTTAGTCGTAATTTGATTTAAGCTTTGATCATTTGTGTGGCCGCCATTACGTTTCCGTCAAGATGTCGGCGATATAAAACATGACACTGAGGTGTCCTTTGCTAGTGCTACCTTTGTACCAAATTTCGTTCAATTTGCGCTCACCGTGTTCGAATTGATAGGGGGGGGGGCAGACATTCAGAGTACACACACTCACACACACAGAGAGAGACTCACACACACACATACACACAGACAGACACACTTTTTTCGCCCTGTAGTGATCTCATAAGTCTACTTTCATTTTTTGCAAAATCGAAAGTAGGCTAATAATGTATTGTGTGTTGAAAAGTAATAGGAAGATGTGTAAATACGGTAAATTGAAAATGTGGCTTACCGAAGTGAAAAGTGTATTGTGTCAACAAAAGGAATATAACATATCCATCATGAGGCATCAGTAAGCACCACGATGGTGGGTAAATGTGGCATCATAAGAGTCGACCGCCAGAACAATGTGAAAATAAATTCCAATGATATCATGTAGAAGCTAGCGATACGATACGTCTAAGTCAAAAATCATGTCAAAATAGGTATTTTGAAATAATATTCATACAAGATTGCATTCCTCGTTATTTGATGTAGAAGTATTTGCAATTTGAGAATGATTTGGCTTACAGGTGTTTTGCGTAAGACCAAAATAAGTCTAATATTGAATTTAACAGTAACTTATAAGCAAGAAAGTCGAAGTAAATGAAATATTCAGCATGTGTGCATGAAGTGATAAAAGTTGCATCAGATCCCAGGTAATTACAAAGTAAAGATTATATGTAAGAATGATATCATAATGTGTCAGCAATTAAATTTATACATGGTAAAATGTAATAAGTGAAACTGTTGTAATGTAAAGCCAGTAGTAATGCCAGTAAACAAATACCAGTAAGGATAAGTAATGATATGGAAATCAGTAAACACGCCACATAGAAGGGAAACTAGATGTGTCATATGATCTCCGGTATACCAACAGAGCTAGTATTTGTACCGCTGATATGCGAGCAATTTAAGAGTCGAATCAAGATAATTCCTTAATTAATGCAAGGAACGTTTCTAGGACATTGTCAGGACCATACAGTCTATTCTACGAAGATTTGTATTGATGTATAGCCATGAGGTATACCGTTGTATTGATAGCGGATGGAGACAGACAGGTGTCTGAGCTGCCATACCAGCTTCGTGAGGGCAATTGAGGATTAACGTTTGCCAACTCAATTAGCTACTCCATTGTAATGATCCGCACTGTGATGCGAGAATCTATTTGTATGGAAGGGTCGAGGACGCCTTACCGAGACTTCGTGCGTAAAAGTGGCAAGCACTAAGTCCACTAAACCACGCCATTAAAAGCCGTATGCAGTTCCCCAAGACTTTGGTGCCTAGTAAAACCCATTCCTTTGCTATATTATGTTATTGAGCTACATTGAGCCAATTACTGTTACCCTATCGATAGGTGGTTAAATATTTGGGTATCCAGTTCTTGTGATAAATAGTTTCGCCATAAACTAAACACAGAATCAGAGTGAAATTGTAAAATCTGCCTGGGGTGTATGAATAAGTAATGACACAGCTGAGGAAGGCTGGACGACAAGGGGTCGTGCCAGGCAGCAGGGGTTCAGAGCGACCCAACCATTAAGCTATTGTATTCACTGAGGGGGTAGTTTTATGACTGACCCTATAGAAAAATGTACTGGACTGCGCTATCATGGTCTGGCACATTAGTTATTAAGAAATTGTTTATTTTGGCTACAGAAATCAATTCGTAGCATTATGAGGATGTCATATCCGTCTTTTAATTGTTGAAATCGAGTGATATTTAGCAAAGTTGGCTGTTCTGGACACTAACTGCGCTAAAAGCGACTGACACATTATTTGAAGTTTAACACCCAGTTTGAGATGCATATTTGCATACGGGTACCGTGAATGTGGATTTGATGCAAACTAACTATAAATCGACTTATATTCTGAATGCCTTAGAGACGTATTGTATCGTTATAGAAGACTAGCATTGTTTATGTAGACTAGGAATGTACTATTGTTAGCGTTTGTAGGGAAAGCGGAGAAAGGACACAATACATAGAATTACAGTGCATTGTTGTACAAGTAACCTATTGCAACAATGGCTAACGCATTGTTGAACCATGAAGTAATGTAAATATTCCATAAGCACTATGGGTAGCCAAGCAATAAATACTATAACGTCAATAACATTGAAGTGCTATTTGTGTACAGTAAATGCCATGTTTATTTAATTTGTTTTGATTATTACTTTTATTGTTTAAGTAGTGTGCATAAGATATGAACATGTGTCAAAGGACAAAAATGCATTACAATAAATGAACTGTTTAGAGAAGTGTAGAGTAGGGTGAATTGAGACACCAGTGATAGACTCATGGACTCACAAGAAGAGATGTGGCAGTATGCCTTGTTAGGTCAGATTGCGATCTCAGCTGCGGACCACAGATTATGAAGAGTAGTATCCATTGTCCCTTTGCCATTATCATATGTGTGATCCAAAGTGTATTTTGTTGTTTGTGGGGTAATTTAAATTTAATTGGATGTTTATTGTTGTATGATAAGCCATGATTTAAAATTAAATAATATTTTTAGGAAGTTGTTTACCCTTTTCTTGTAGAGTAGTACCTGATCGTATTCGGATCCTGAATATGTGTTTGCACTGTGGGGAGACGCACCATACCCTGAAAGGACAGACCCAGTCGGGATGTGAACACATGATCTCCACATGATGTCACATGGGTACACAACATATGGAAACCTGTCGTGTTAGGAAGACAGAAGGATTATATCAATGTTACATGCTTAGCTTTTGCTGATGATTTGGCAATCCTCTCCGGAGTTGAACGAACGGCAATTCACCAGATTGAAGTCCTCAAAAAATGTGCTGGGAAAGTAGGGTGGCAAATCTCCTTCACAAAAACTGAATTCGTGGCTACAAAACACATTGAAACCCAAACTTTGGTAACAGAATACGGTTCAATCAACAAGGTTAATCATTTCAAATACTTCGGTGAAATTAATGAACCTACAGGCACAGAAAGAATAGCACAAAGAACACGTGAACTCAAAATGCGGAAAGCATACGGGAAAACCGCAAACATCTACAACAAAAATTGCATGAGCTTTAACACTAAAATTCGACATTACGCGACGGTCATCAAACCCGAAACACTCTACGCCAGTGAGACCTTAAACCTCAATTATAAAGGGGATCTTGATAACATCAAGAAAGCTGAAAGGAAAATCATCCGAAAAATTCTTGGCCCAAGACTTGCAGATGAAGGATATCGTTTACAATCGCACAAGATCACAGAAAAATATTCAAATATTGAAACCGATTTCCGTAAACGACGCTTGAAATTTTATGGACATATTATGAGGCTAGATGTTAACCGATTAACAAAGAAAATATTGTTGTACTCACAAAAATTAAAGACGACAACGGTTTGGATTAAACAAGTCCAAACTGATCTCAATAACGCCAACATCACACCCACAGATATCGAAGACCGCAAAACTTTCAGACATAAGATCTACACTTGGGAAGCTGCATCGGAAGATAAGCCCAGCAGACCTAGGGGAAAATGGACTGACGAACGTCGAGCTAAACATAGCGACATGATGAAAGATTTCTGGAAGAACAAGAAAAATACCAGCAACAGAACATAACTTGCTTTATGTTATCCTGTATGGGTCAAAACATAATAAATAAATAAATAAATAACAATAATAATAATAAAAATAATAATAATGTTAATGGTTTTACTTCCCTTTTAACTGCTGCGGTCTTTAGATACGCCGCGGTGCCAGAATTGTGCCCTAAGAGTGATATTTCACGTGACGGTATATCTACTGACACGGCTCCCTCACATTTGTGCAGCCTAAAATGCCAACTGACTGCGCCAGGATTTGAACCTGTAATCTTGTGAACAGCAGGAGAGAACGTTACTGCTGAGCCACGCAGCCGGTCGAGGGCGGATTTTCTTTCACGTTTTGTTGAAGAATATAATAACATTGATCTCAAATTATAAAAGCCGCCTTGTAAAACACTAGAATGAAGTTTAATAATTAAATGTATGTTCGACCCTGACTATTATATGTCAGAAAACTGTATCATAATGATGGTCATTATAACACTATTTTTCATTATGAAACAGTTTTTCCCACCAATCACAGCTCAAGAAACAGTTGTTTGACCAATTAGATAAGGTTAGCATCGCACCCGCAATGAGTTCCAAGGCCTTCTAATTTAAATTTCACTGCGTTGCCTAGTGTCATAGTGGGGTGATCGAGGATGCCATGGTCAAATGCCTGACATTCTCTACGTCCCATGCGCTCTGTTTAGTACATAAAACTGGCGAAATCTCGACAGATATTTATGAATATTTATCTTCGAACATAAAATAGTTATAATAATTATCGTCAAACATAAACAGTCCTATGCAACTCACCTATAATGGTATTTAAGACACTCTTATTGAAATTATAAATCTCTCATACGCTCGTTTTATAAACATACTCGTGTCTTAATTATTGCCACTATAGGCTCGCTGCATAATGTACTATAACACGTACAGGTTTCGTTAAATCAATGACTAGCAGTAGTGCCCGGCTTCGACCGGTGGATTTATTTGTTTTATGGATGATAATTAATAATACTACAGAACTGGCACATGATACTTAAACTAACAGATAATAAATATTTTTTTAAATATAACGTTTCGTGGTGGTGGTTGTAGTGGGGGTGATAAGTAGTACAGTATAATGGACGTAACAATCAGGTAATTTTCCCGTTATAATAATAATGAATAGGGAAATGGCTGTTTACTAACTACAGCACTGACACATGCAATTTTCAAACAAATTTAAAAATATGTTTAGAAATAGGAGTAGGTGATATAAAAGACACGACCCAGGGCCTATATCTCATTGACTGTTAGAAATGTAGAGACCAATAGTGTCATCTTTTGTCGCAAAGTGCCGTAGGAAAATAATAAGAACACTTTGGAAAACTTCGGCTGTGCCGAGCTTCTGGGGTAGAATAGTATCATTTACAGCCACATAGCGCTCAACGATAAGTTTCGGAATAAATGAAGGTAAATTTGAAAGAACCAACGCTTATTGCAGCTGATAACCTCAATGTACTGCACCAACACCATTGTACTTATACAGAGGCATGATGATAACTGTTTTAAGGGGCCTAAGGAATCGTTTTGCACTAATTACACAAGGACCTGTCCACAAGGACCTGTCAACAAGGACTTGTCCACAAGGACTCGTCCACAAGGACTCGTCCACAATGACCCCGCCAACAATGACCCGTCAACAATAACCCATCCACAGGGATCCGCTCCCCCACCCTCTTACAAAAGCCATGAGTGGGCATGCTAATTCATAGTGGCTTTCCACCGCACACATGTCTCTTGTGTAGAACAACGTTTCATTCTATATTAGCATTCAAACTCTCACATGTTGCAATTGGAAAGAGAGATTCTCTAAAAAATTACAATTTCACCCCCTAGTAGGGGTAGGTTTTATTTTTGGGGTTGAAATATGTTGTCCATTGGAAAGGGGGTGTCAGCCCGAGTTCAACGACACCTCATTCGTCAAAATCCGACCATGCGTTCGAGAGATATTGCGCCGCCGCCATCTTGTGAGGTGGGGAGGTGGAGGTGGTGCTAGAACCCCCACAAAACCACTACTGATGAGCCATCAGACGTTGCCATGACAACGCACTTGCACGAGATCAGATTCAGATTTCCATCTGACTAAGTGTGAAGCGGCTTCGGTGACGTAACTGGTAGCATGCTGAACTTCTATGCCCAAGGTCGCGGGTTCAAAGCTGGCCGAAGTCGTCGAATTTTCTAAGTCTGCTAAAAATGCCTCAGTTTGCTTTCCTTTGGAGGGGAATTTCCAACGTTCGTTGCGAGTTGCTGGTTTCGGTGGCATCTAGTAGCCAAGTTCACAGCTATATGTCGTTGACGGTAGTATCTGGTAGCAACATTAGGAACTACTGCTTGAAATTGACCGTCTGCAGTCCTTACCTGAATTACAGACTAATACAGCCATCACAATTCACACCGTTTATCAGACAGATTCTACACTCACCCAAAGTACACGGGGTTACATGACCGCGTTGTCGCAGCCCCTAAACTGAGGAACCAACCAAAATCTCTGTGGGGGATATAATTTTGCGTGAAGAAGTAACAGACCGTTACATAGTTACACATCAGTGTCGAAACCTTGCATAAGGACAGTGTGACCAGAAGTATAAAAATGGACCCCAAATGACAAGAAGGTTACCGTCCCCGTAAGACAATAACATATTTAAAATATGCATAAAATGACGAAAAGCAAAGCTAATTACGCTCCAATTATAAAATACTTTCTCGCAATAAATGAGGTCTGATCCTTCTACGAAAACCTGCATATTCTGCCTATTTTCGCATATCCCCAAGTTTGTCCGGTGAAATCTACCTCCGCCTTCCGGCGTGCCGAGTGGACTTTTTAATAATAACCTCTAACTCCCCTTAAAGAAGACTATGTAAACTATGAAATATTTAAATATTACTTTGCGACTTTTTTTCCCCGGCTGAAGTCTTCTATTATTTCACTGAAATCTAAACTTGCTAAACGGTCACGGGAGCTCATAGCTGCACTGAAAAGAGGAACATGAATTATGAATTAGTTTGAAAAGTATAATTAATTAATAAATTAAATTTAAAAAATCCATGGTGCGTGGCCTCCGGACCGCGAGGCGCCGGGCGGTCACCCTCCTCGCCCTCCCCTAGATCCGCCCCTGATTATTAATATGTATAAGTACCGTTACAATACGTATTTATTAATCAGAAGGTTGAATAAGGTACCACATCCACCTGAGATATCAGTCACTTCAATAAATTTTGCACATGGGAAAGTTTGCTTCTGGACTTAGACCTGCTGAAAAATATCTCGAATCTGTTTGTTAGTTATCTCCGTCAGCTTTTCAAAATCGTTAATTTATTTATTTATTTATTTATTTATTTATTTATTTATCGTGTGGCTTTTAATGGCGGGAGTGTCCGAGGACATGTTCGGTTCGCCAGAGGGTGTAGCTGCTTCAAGCATACACCCATAGGGTGAGCTAGAAAAATCATCATCATCATCATTATCATTGGTTTGCAGTCCCTAGACTGGTCAGTTGCCTTAAAAGCATGTTCAGATCATCCTGTCATTTGCCGCTTCCTTCATTGAATTATAATTTTGTGCTTGGGTGTCGTTTAGCATTTGTTTAAGGAAGGTATTTATAGGTTTTCCCTCAATGAACCCTTCTGCCACAGTTCTCATTAAATTGGAGTTGCGCATTGTGTGACCCCACCATGCGAGACGACGTTTACGGATTGTGCGTAGGATTGATCTCCGTTGGTTTACGGTGTCGAGAACCCCTTTGTTCGATATCCTGTCTCTCCACGTCACATTAACGATAGCACCACATCTCAAAGGCTTCAAGACGGTTCTTTTCATTTTTATTTAGTGTCCACGTTTCACAGCCATACAACGCAACTGTCCATACAAAAGCATGTAGCATTCTCATTCGGAGGGAAAGCTTAAGCCGACTGGTGCACAGTAATCTCCTCTTTTGCATAAAAGCTAGTTTTGCCTGAGCAATGCGTCATTTAACTTCAGTGGTGCACCTTCCGTCCTCAGTAATCTTTTGATCTAGGTAAGTGAAGGATTTGACTTGTTGTATGTCTGAGTTATTAATCTTTACTCGAGGAGCTTTAGGGAGTTTTGAGACTATCATGCATTTGGTCATTGAGGTGTTTATTTTCATGCCGTATTTCTGCACCGTTGATGCAACTCTTGAAAACATTGCTTGCAAAGTAGATGGACCACCAGCTAGAATGGCCTGATCATCTGCGAACTTAATTACATTTATGTTCGACCCTCACTATTATGTGTCTGAAAACTGTATCATAATGATGGTCATTATAACACTCTTTTTCATTATGATACAGTTTCTCCAGCCAATCAGAGCTCGTTCATTGACCAATTAGGTAACGATACCTTCACGCGTGCGCTCAAAATCCAACATGTCGGACATAAACACAACATCGAACTATAATAAATTACCGATATGGAATACGCACCGTCCCTATGTTCGCGTAAATAAACTGGCGAATATGAGACAACAAATAGCACTGTACCTTAATATAATTTCTACACAGCGCATTCATTGTCTTCAAACAACTCCAGTGACAATATTACTGAGGGGCGGCAGATGTAAACCCATGGCCTGCGTATGGCATTGCAAGCACACAGAGCGCATGCGTCGGTCGTCCAGAGATCTTGAAAGGCAGAGATATAACACCCAACGCTCGCTCTGCGATCACGAAATTCAAGTAGCTGACTCTCAACAGATATTTATGAATATTTATGTTAAAACATATAACAAAGTTATAGTTATCGTCGAACATAAACAGTCGTATGCAACTCGCCTATGATGGTAATTAAGACACTTGTATGGAAATTATAAAACTCGCATACGCTCGTTTTATAAAAATACTCGTGTCTTAATTATAGCCAATATAGGCTCGTTGCATAATGTACTATTATGGGAATTCCATTGATCTTCACACCTAAACCTGTGACTTCTAAAGCTTCTGCCATCATCAACTCACCAAAAGCATTAAACAAAATTGGGGAGAGAGGACATCCTTGTCTTACTCCTTTTCTGATAGGAAATTATATTTATAGGATGTGTGAAATGATAAGTAATGAAATGATATGTTAAGAAATTCAATTAAGTAATATCGTGAAACAATGCATCTAGAGTGTTTGACAAGGCGGCTATTACTGTATAACAGTCAACACGGATAATAGTTAATACCATCTTCATAATGTCAATGCGTTTTATAATAACATTAACAACCCAAGAGGGTTCCCCTACACGATTTGACCAACTATTATAATATAATATGATCGTGTGGCTTCTGAAGGGGCCAATTGCAGGTCTTTCTAGTTGACGCCCGTGGGCGACCTGCGCGTAATAATGAGCATGAAGTGATGATGAAGACTTCACATTCCCCCCAGCCCCCGAGCCACGGGAATTAACCCCACGAGATTAAAATCCACGATGGTTCGGCCGGGAATCGAACCCGGGGTACTTCGGGCCAAAGCCTGGCGCGCTAACCATTTAGCCACGGAGCCGGACAACTATAATAATAATAATATTGTATGCCCTCGGGTGCCGGGTGGAAGCTTTGTTATTTGTCACCCAGAGGGCAGCTTGCTTGTCGAATTTTGTTGTTCCTTGAAGCACTATGAAAGTCCACGAGGTTAGATATCTAAGCTCCTTGACACTATAGCGCTTTCTAGTAGAGAAATGAGGAACTTTGTGTTGACGGAAAATCCTGAGATTAATTTTGCCATTATGAACACGATCTACTGAATTCAAATGGGATCTTTAACATGGCAACATCGTATGACTTGCGTATCGTGATTTTTGCCGCCTTTCAAAAATCACTTACCACGGCCAGGAGCAAACCTGCAAGCTTGGGGTTTGTAATCCGCCACGATAACCACTCACCCACCGTGGCAAGCTTTGTCCAACTGAAGAGCAACAATCCATACAATAAATTAAGTCTATTACTTAAAGAACACACTGTGTTACAATAACGATGATCGTGTTAGCAATTTCACGTCTGACGTTGTTTCTCTTGTCAGCTGCGAGATACGAACAGAACATGATGGAATCATTTGATAATAAACCTCAGACGAGCTAACTTCTCGTGACTTCATCCACCACCCCCTTCAAACCCCTTCCTTCCTCCCACCCTTCCCCCAACCACCCCACCAACAAACCTTCAGTAGCAAGCACGAACAGAATCTAACACTCACACCTTTCCGATTCTCATAGAGCAAGATACAAGAACACACCGCCCTATAGAAGTGTCTAGAGATATCGCTCAAGAGAAGAACGAAAAAAGAACACACACACACTAACGAAAAAGGAAGATGAGAAAAGGTAAGTTGATTACTGAATGAAAGAGAATGGGCAGAGTAGTGGGTGGATGGGGGGGGGGGGGGGGGGGGAGCATGAGTGATGGAGTGGGAATGTCAGGAAGAGAATGAGGATCGAAATAGCCTAGCAAAGAAGATGGAAGGAGAGAAATGAAGATCGAGTCACGAAACGCAAAGTCGAAGCGAGGAGGGTTTGGTAAATGAGATCTGTTGTTGCGATTGTATCTTCAGCTGCTACAGGAATAGCACGTGTTAGTGTGGTGTTGATGATAAGGGAAGGAATGAAAGAAATATTATTGGCTAGCGAAGAAAAGAGTTGTGCTATCTCATATTCATCTTTAATACCACAACTGTTATTCCCTTCAAATCACAATGTTTCATATTTCCATGATTAAATCGCCATTACTTTAGACAAAGTACTTCCTTACCTAAACAGATCTGTAAGCGATAGGTATCTAGGAGAACTGCACTTCACCCATCTTCATTCATCTTATCTCTAAATAACTCCTCCCGTGAGTTTGCGTCAGGAATAACATCCCGCGAAAAATAAATCATTCCCCACATCACATCTCATCCTTCACCACGTGGATATGAGAAATTTTACAGATGCATAATATACGTACGCTGTTTGCAAAGCTCTAATAGAACATTACAGTATAGGACAAGCTAAAAGGGAAGATTTTAGTTTTACGTGACCGTTAATCATGCTTTTTAAGTGGAATCCGAACCATAAGACATGGCATTTCACTTCGAAAATAGCTTGCCACGGTGGGTGAGTGGTTATAGTGTCGGACTACCAACCCCAAGATTGCAGGTTCGCCCCTGGCCGTGGTAAGTGATTTTTGAAGGCGACAAAAATCACGATACTCATGTCATACGTTGTTGGCATGTTAAAGAACCCATTTGAATTCAGTAGGCCGTGTTCAATGGCAAAATTAATCTCGGGATTTTCCGCCAACACAAAGTTCCTCCATTCTCTACTTGAAAGCGCTGTAGTGTCAAGGAGTTTAGATATCTAACCTCCGTGACTTTCATAGCGTTCAAAGGAACGACGAAATTCGACATGCAAGCTACCCTCTGGGTGTCAATTAACAAAGCTTGCACCAGGCACCCGAGGCCATACGATATTATTATTATTATTATTACTTCGAAAATCTTACATGCATTGATCGGGAATCGAACCCGATCCACCTTGATGAGAGGCCAACAGCTAGACCGCTGCGCCCCCATGCCCCTATAGGACAGGTTACTTAAATAACTGTCTGAAATACCCGTTCTTCGAACGGCATTTGGTACTACTGTATCTGGCCAACGTTCACCGCCAGGTGCCAGTTGCGGTGACATCTAGTTGCCATTTTCACAGCTAGGTGTCGTTGACGGAAGCATTGGGTAGCAAAAGGAAATTGATCGTCTGCAGTCCTTACCTGAATTACAGATAACACACACAAATACAAACACCACAATTAACACCGGTTATCAGACTGATTCTACACACACACCTAAACTGAGGAACCAACCAACCTAATGCACTGTAAGTCGTCAAACTGGCTGAAGTGTCAGAATCTAACTATAATAATAATATCGTATGGCCTCGGGTGCAGGGTGCAAGCTTTGTTATTTGACACCCAGAGGGTAGCTTGCATGTCCAATTTCGTTGTTCCTTGAAGCACTCTGAAAGCCAAGGAGGTTATATATCTAAGCTCCTTGAACACTATAGCCATTTCTAGTAGAGAAATGAGGAACATTGTGTTGGCGGAAACTCCCGATATTAATTTTGCCATTATGAACACGGGCTACTGAATTCAAGTGGGTTCTTTGACATGCCAACATCGTATGACATGGTGTCGCAATTTTTTCCGCCTTTCAAAAAAAAAAACACTTACCACGGCCAGGAGCGAACCTGCAAGCTTGGGGGTTAGCAGCCTGACACGTTGACCACTCTCCCACCGTGGCAAGCTAGAATCTTACTTACTTACTGGTCGTCGCTACAGTCCCAGAAGAACCTTGGCCTCCTTTATCACATGCCTCCATTCATATCTTCCGCCTTCCTTCTCCAGTTCCTGATTCCCAGACTCCTAAGGTCATCTTCCACATCATCTATCGACCGTCTACTGGGTCTTCCTCTTCTCCTTCTTCCATCCGGTCTTTGTATGAACACCATTTTCACACTACGCGATCCTGGCATTCTCTGTAGGTGTCCTGCCTATCTTTCCTACACTGTTTAATTTTCACCACAATATCTGCCTGTCTGGAGAGTTCCTGTTATTCCACATTTGTTCTTATTCTCCAACCTTCCTCCTCTCTCAATGGCCCGTATATTTTCCTCAAGATCTTCCTTTCCCATATTCGCAGCTCTTCTCTTCCATTTACAAACCAACCTTCCGATCCATACATACTTTAGTATTCCTACTAACATTTCTGGATGTAAACATGCCTTGCAGAGCGTAATAGCATCAATTTCCACTTTTTATTCTTTCGTGTATTTCCACTGATGTTTTGTTATCCTCCGTTATTCATCATCTTCATTTGACCTTTTCCAGCTGACACTAATGATATTCTTCACCGAGTCCATCCTACGCATTCTTGGTCTTCCTCGTCCTCTCTTCCCTGTCATCCGTCGTTCCAGTGCTCCTCTTGGTAGCCTTACTTCATTCATCCGTTTGCCATGTCCAAACCATCTCAATCTGTTTTGCTCCAGTTTGTCATTTAGTTTCTGTACTCCCAGTTCTTCCCGTATATCTTCATTTCTCACTCTATCTCTACTCGTTTTCTGGACCATACTTCTCAGTAATCTCATCTCAGCTGCCTGTACTCTGCTCTCATCTCTCTTAGACATTGTCCAAGTTTCAGCTCCATATGTCATTATAAGAACATAATATGCTTTGTTCATAACTTCTTTAGCCTTAATTGGTATATCCTTGTTCCATACTAGTTCCCGTACTTGTTGGTAGAAAGCACTCCCGAGTTGTATTCTTCTGCTAAATTCCAAATTTAGTATTCCATCTTCAGTCAGTTCACTTCTCAAGTATTTGAAATTTTTCTCCACTTCAAATTTCTTATCTACTACTCCGTTATTATTGAGCCCAAATATTTGAATTATTCTACTCTTTGATATTCTTTCCCATTTAATTTAATATACGGCTCTCTTCTTGCCTCTCTGGAGTCTCCCATCTTCATATACTTAATTTTACCTGTAATCACTTCTAATCCTAACTTTCTTGCCCTTTCTTCCAACAGGACCTAGCTCTCTTCTAATGCTTTACTGTTCAATGCAATTAATGCAACATCATCCGCATATGATATCATCTGTTAAATATAGTCCCTCCTGGGTTGATTGGTAGTTGTTGAATTATTTTTTCTAGAGCTACATTAAAGAGTAATGCAGAAATTACATCTACTTGTCGCAATCCCCTTTCTACAATGAATTCTCTGGACATCTCTTGTTCTAATCTATCCTTGCAGATTGTGGTTTTCATAGTCAGAATCTTCCTAACGCAAAGTGTCACAAATAGTATAAGAATCGACCCCGAATATCAGAATGGTTTCTGTCTCCATAATAGAACAAAATGAAATAAAATTAAGCATAAATCAGAAAATATTATATTAATAAGAATAAATTGAGATTGAAGTAGGGCAATGACGGAATTGTCCTCCTGGAAGGAAGGGCGAGAGAGGGCATCTTTGAAATGATGCATTTGATGGTGCAGAATCTCGCACATCGCAACAATTGGAACACTCTGAAGCTCAAATTCTAAAACAATATTAAATCGCTGGAAAAGTCCTTGACGATTTAAAACCTGAGTACGGTTAACAAAGCACACGAGCTTCAGTTGGTAAGGAGAGTGCGTGTTGAAGCCAGACAAATGAAGAGGAATGATAAAGGGGGGCTTCACAAGATCTCCCGGACTTTAAACGAAGGCGAACATACATTCAACACTTTCACTCACGCACTTGGGAACAGGTGTAGAGGGCTGAGGATCGCATGAATTAAACATGAAGCACAAAGACGTCTTACAAAACAAATGAAGTTGAGGATATGAACCGTTTGAAAGAGAAAGGGGAAAAAGGGAGAAGGCGTTTAGGAAGAGAGATGAAAAGAGTTCTATCTGTATTTACTAAATCCTACTTCCTCCTCCAAGTAAACAAAATGTATATGCTAATGGAAGGGAATATTTCCCTTACAAAGTGACGCAAACAAATGTGTGAAGCTTAGGCGGTTTCTACTTTCTGAACGTCCTATACCAGGCGTTATCAAGCCAGTGCTCGCGAGCCGCCCGGGGCTCTTTGAATGAAATTTACTGTTCTCGTCAAACGAGCTAAAACAGATGAAATTCGGTGCTGTCGTCAAACGAGCTAAAACAGATGAAATTCGGTGCTCTCGTCAAACGAGCTAAAACAGATGAGATTCGGTGATGACGTCAAACGAGCTAAAACAAATGAAATTCGGTGCTCTCGTCATACGAGCTAAAACAGATGACATTCGGTGCTCTCGTCAAGCGAGCTAAAACAAATTAAATTCGGTGTTCTCGTCATACGAGCTAAAACAGATGCTATTCGGTGATGTCGTCAAACGAGCTAAAACAAATGAAATTCGGTGCTCTCGTCAAATGAGCTAAAACAGATGCAATTCGGTGCTCTCGTCAAACGAGCTAAAACAGATGAAATTCGGTGATGTCGTCAAACGAGCTAAAACAAATGAAATTCGGTGCTCTCGTCAAACGAGCTAAAACAGATGCAATTCGGTGCTCTCGCCAAACGAGCTAAAACAGATGAAATTCGGTGCTCTCGTCATACGAGCTAAAACAGACGAAATTCGGTGCTCTCGTCAAACGAGCTAAAACAGATGAAAGTTGGTGCTCTCGTCAAACGAGCTAAACAGATGAAATTCGGTGCTCTCGTCAAACGAGCTAAACGGATGAAATTTGGTGCTCTCGTCAAACGAGCTAAAACACATGAAATTCGGTGCTCTCGTCAAACGAGCTAAAACAGATGAAATTCGGTGCTCTCGTCAAACGAGCTAAAACAGATGCAATTCGGTGCTCTCGTCAAACGAGCTAAAACAGATGAAATTCGGTGCTCTCGTCATACGAGCTAAAACAGATGAAATTCGGTGCTCTCGTCAAACGAGCTAAAAGAGATGAAAGTTGGTGCTCTCGTCAAACGAGCTAAACAGATGAAATTCGGTGCTCTCGTCGAACGAGCTAAACGGATGAAATTTGGTGCTCTCGTCAAACGAGCTAAAACACATGAAATTCGGTGCTCTCGTCAAACGAGCTAAAACAGATGAAATTCGGTGCTCTCGTCAAACGGGCTAAACAGATGAAATTCGGTGCACTCGTTATAAGAGATAAAATGTGCTCGCGAGCACCACAGTGCCATTTAAATGAAATTCGGTGAGAAAAAATAAATACTAGAGGAGTACAGCCGAATGAAATTGACTTCACATATATTTCATCTCAATTTCATTGTTGGATAACATGTCAGTTGTTATACATCATATGCGACTACTCTATGGCTCGTATCTTTTATTTTCATGTGGCCGCCCGAGAGGCCGAGTGCAGGTCCTTCCAGTCGACGCCTGTGGGCGACTTGTGCGATGGAATAAGAGATGAGATGAATGGATGAATGTAGGCAAGGATGTGGAAGGAAGCAGCCGTGGCCTGTCAGAAGGTACCGTCCCAGCATTTGCCTGGAGTTGAAAATGGTAAACCATGGAAAACCATTTCAAGGACGGTCGCTGGTGGGACTCGAACCCACGTCTACCGAGTCAGCGGAGAGCCTAACCCTGCGCTTTAGTTTGGGTAGCCACCACTGTCGGTAGAAAGGCGGCCGTGGCCTTAAGTTAAGAACCATCGCGACATTTGCAACATTATTGAGGTAGGATTCGAATCCATCTCTTCTTAGTTTTGCTGTGTTAAGAGGGGCAGATCACCTCGTAGTTTCACCCCTTGAAACAACAATAACTAATAATATATTCATAGTTTTGCCTCACTAGGTTGGGTGTACCATGGTTCCAGCCCACAAGCCAGCATTAAATTTCCTGTCAGAACCCAGAATCGAACCATTTGAAGAACATAAACCAATATAAAAGTTTGTTGGTTGGTTGGTTCCTCAGTTTAGGGGCTGCGACAACGCGGTCATGTAGCCCCGTGTACTTTGGGTGTGTGTAGAATCTGTCTGATGAAAATCCACAGCCTGCTTCCAGTCTCCGACCGGGTTAGGAATGGAATGAATGAAGCCCCCATCTAGCGGCGAGGATATGAACTGTGCCGGCTGCCGAGGCCTGACGCACTCCTCTGGGGCAATGATTAAATGAATGACAGATGAAATGAAATGATAGTGGAGAGTGTTGCTGGAATGAAATATTGACAGGGAAAACCGGAGTACCCGGAGAAAAACCTGTCAGCCTCCGTTTTGTCCAGCACAGATCTCACATGGAGTGACCGGGATTTGAACCACGGACCCAGCGGTGAGAGGCCGGCGTGCTGCCGCCTAAGCCACGGAGGCTAATCTGTCTGATAACCGGTGTTAATTGTGATGACTGTATTAGTGTGTGTTATCTGTTTTTTAATTCATGTAAGGACTGCAGACTTTGAATTTTTCAAGCAGTTCCTACTTTTGCCGCCAAACGCCACCATCAACGACTACTAGTTCAGAACTTGGCTACTAGACGCCACAGCAGTCGGCTCCTGGTTACCAACGTAGGAACCTGAGCGTTGTTTACATTTTAACCTAATTTATCTTCACACAGGTGTAATTAGTGGAAGGTTCTTTAACATGCCATAAATCTATGACATGGGCCCGCCGGCTTTACTTCCCCTCCGAAGAAAGGCCTACTGAGGGATTTTTATCGATCGTTAAAAATTAAAAGCGGCTTCGGTGGCGTAGTCGGTAGCATGCTGAGCTTCTATGCCCAAGATCGCGGGTTCAAATCCGGCCGAAGTAGTCGGATTTTTAAGAGCGTTAAAAATCCCTCAGTATGCCTTCCTTCAGAGGGGAAGTAAAGCCGGCAGTCCCATGTCATAGATTTATGGCATGTTAAAGAACCTTCCACTAATTACACCAGTGTGAAGCTAAATTGTATAGGTTAAGAATGTAAACAACGCTCTTAGGTTCCTACGTTCGTTGCCAAGAGCCGACTGTGGTGGCGTCTGGTAGCTAAGTTCTGAACTAGTAGTCGCTGACGGTGGCGTTTGGCGGCAAAAGTAGGAAATATTTGAAAAATTCTAAAGTCTGCAGTCCTTACTTGAATTAAAAAGCAGATAACACACACTAATACAGTCATCACAATTAACACCGGTTATCAGACAGATTCTACACCCACCCAAAGTACACGGGGCTACATCACTGCGTTGTCGCAGTCCCTAAACTTAAGAACCAACCAACCGACCAACCAACCAATAAATTACAGTTTTTAATTGCGTTAATGATAGCTTGGCTGCTTCTGTCGACCAGTCAGACAACCTTCTAGGTGCTGTCGATTACGCTGTTGAGACAGTTCACGTGGAGAGGTCAAGAGCTTCCGGTGCAAGTGGTACTGACACCGCCTCAAACTTTGTCTTGTGGACGTCAGGCAGAAGCACTCTGACTCCAGGTAGTTTGCGGTAACCATGACAACGGGAAGTGTATCGATGGACATGACCTACCAAAGTCGATTTCACGGCTGACGGCCAAGAGGTCTACAACACTTCTAAGTTAATAGATTGTTATTGCTTTAAAGATTGAATCCAGACTAAAACACTGTTACCAACTACAAAGGCAATGCAAACTTTTGAAGCCATTCTTTTCAGTGTTCCGTATACAAACTGTCTGTTGTAACTCTTCAGTCGGTCAACACGAATCTGCCCAATGACTGAGTCTTCAGTCTTTTGACTGGTTTGATGCAACTCTCCATCCCTCCCTGTCCTGAGCTAATCGTTTCATCTCTACATCTCTACCACTCCCTACATCCGAGGCAATCTGTTTAACATATTCTAACCTTGGTCTACCTCTACAGTTCTTGTCCTCAACCCTTCCTTCCATAACTAAGCTTGCTATTCCTGGGTGTCTTAGTATGTGTCCTACTATCCTATCTCTTCTCTTCATTAGCAGTCGCCAGAAACATCTCTCCTCTCCCACTCGTCTTAATACCTCTTCGTTTGTAACCCTATCTACCCGTCTGATCTTCATCATTCTCCTGTAACACCACATTTCAAACGCTTCAATTCTCTTCTTTTCTCCTGCACCAATAGTTCAAGTTTCACTTCCATAGAGCGCCACGCTCCAGACAAAGGCTTTCAAAAATGACTTCCTAATATCTAAATCTATATTCGATGTCAAGAGATTCCTTTTTTTTTTTGTTGAAATGCTTTCGTTGCCTGAGCCAACCTACTTTTTATATCCTCTTTGCTTCGTCCATCACTGGTTATTTTGCTTCCTAATTAACAGAAGTCTCCTACTTCCTTTAGTTTTTCACCTGCCAATTTGATGTCCATAGAGGTTTCTGATTTATTGCGGCTGAATTCCAATATTTTGGTTTTACATTTATTAATTTTCATCCTGAATTCTTTTGACAAGACTGAGTCCATACCATTCAAAAACTCATTCAAATCCTCAGGCGTATCGGCCAAGATGACGATGTCATCGGCAAATCTCAGAGTTGAAATTATATCTCCTCGAATCTTCACTCGTACTTTAAATTTCTCTCTAATTTCCTTCATTGCTGGTTCAATGTAAAGATTGAATGACTGGGCGGGGTAAGCTTTGCAAGCTTTGTTATTTGACACCCAAAGGGTAGCTTGTATCTCGAGTTTCGTTGTTCCTTGAAGTACTATGAAAGTCAAGAAGGTTAGATATCTAAGCTCCTTGAACACTATAGCGCTTTCTAGTAGAGAAATGAGGAACTTTGTGTTGGCTGAAACTAGTATGTTGTTCAGGAGGATACACGTGCTTATGTTTTTGAATGGTTTTATTCTCTAGGCTCTCAAAACTATATTAACATTTCCAATTTCAAAAGAATAGTGTTTTAATGAAACAAATGAAATGAAATATCATTTTTGATGTGTAACATCTTTCCACTCGGTAGCTGGACATTTTTGTGTAATAATAATGATATTGGTTTACGTCCCTTTTAACTACCCTGGCTTTTAGAGACGCCGGGGTGCCGGAATTTTGCCCCGAAGGGGAACTTTAACGTGCCCGTAAATTTACTGACACGGCTCCCTCGCATTTGCGCACCCTCAAATGCCAGCTGACTGCGCCAGGTTTCGAACCTGCAACCTTGGGACATTTTTGTGGGTGTGATTTTGGAAAAGAGACGGAAGTAGATGGGACGGAAGTGGATGGGACGGAAACAATGAGCGCGCGTGGTGGCGGAGATCGGTACAACGACGTACTGTAAGCCATGTGACTATGCGGAATGTAAATCGCATACGGTTTACCTCAAGGTTGGGAGGCCCCATTAAAGAAATTCCTACAATAAATCATCTTCAAGTTGTCGTTCTTTGGTGTGAAAATATTCATTATATCATATTTGCTGAAACCAATTACGATTTATTAAATCTTCATACTTTTGCTGTATTCTTATTTAATGTAAGCACTTGATACCTCGAGTGCTATATCTCATCAACAAACACTCCAAACAACGTAGGAATTCAGTATATTAACACCGACTATTAACAATAATTGAAACTTCGTTGGTCTAAAAGTATCACTGGGAGAAACGCATTTAATATACCTACTGCACACCTAATTTTTAATCGCGCCTATACTTGGCAATGCCTTCTATCGGCAAAAAGAGGCCATTTTCAATAACACCGCTGGCGTGGGTTCACTAACTGGCCGGTATAGAGCGCAGCTCGCATCAAGTAGGCAGTGGATTGCTCCCGCATACAGTTGCAGGTATATGGCACTACTGCAGATGCATTGGAGAACTTTGTTTTAATTAAATATATATTTACCATTGCAAAATCCACAATTGTATAACGCCTCAGCACTCAAAAAATTATTTAATGTAAGCACTCGAGGTCTTATCGCCGGCCCCGTTGTGTTGGTGTAGCGCACCTGCCTCTCACCCGGAGGCCCCGGGTTCGATTCCCGGCTCCGTCAGGGATTTTAAAACTGACGTCAGAGTTGGAACGGGGTCCACTCAGCCTTGTGAGGACAATTGAGTTGCAGTCTGACAGTGAGGCAGCGCCCCGATCATGAAAACCAAGATTAACGGCCGAGGGGACCCGATGCGCTGATCACGCGTCACCCCAATATCTGCAGGCCAAATGGCTTGGTCGGCCTAGGCCCTTCATGGGCTGTATAGTGCCAGGGGTTGACATTTTGTTGTTGTTGTTGACTTGAGGTCCTGTCGGCCAAAATACAACTCTATGTGTAATGTATATAGCATACGGTTTAATTCAAGGTTTGGAGGCCCCATTAAAGAAATTCCTACAATAAATCATCCTCAAGTTGTCGTGCTTTGGTGTGAAAATATTCATTAGATCATATTTGCTGAAAGGATTTGTCACTGGAGTTTTACAAGTAGTTATTGCAGAAATAATACTAATGAGAACTTGAAAATGAAAATGAAAATCCACAGCCTGCTTCCAGTCTCCGACCGGGTCAGGAATGGAATGAATGAAGCCCCCATCTAGCGGCGAGGATATGAACTGTGCCGGCTGCCGAGGCCTGACGCACTCCTCTGGGGCAATGATTAAATGAATAACAGATGAAATGAAATGATAGTGGAGAGTGTTGCTGGAATGAAATGTTGACAGGTAAAACCGGAGTACCCGGAGAAAAACCTGTCTGCCTCCGTTTTGTCCAGCACAGATCTCACATGGAGTGACCGGGATTTGAACCACGGACCCAGCGGTGAGAGGCCGGCGTGCTGCCGCCTAAGCCACGGAGGCTTCAGTAATGAGAACTTACCGATGGTAATAACACGAAGGAATCCTTCACGTTTGCTGGCACAAGGTAGCACTAAGAGTTCATTCTTTAAAAAAATGCGAGTAAGTAATATGGAATTATTCGAATAACATGTCAGATGTTACACATCATATGCGACTACTGTAAGGCTCGTAATTTTTTTTAGCTACTAATATGTTAAAATATTTTTTATTATAATCTTTATTTTAATAGATTTTACCCTCCAGGTTAGTGTTACCCACGGTCTCAGTGAGGGATCCCACCATTTCCGCCTCTATGGGCAGTGTCCTGGAGCTGGAACATCTGGTCGGGGGGATACAACTGGGTAGGTGTAATCAGCACCTCGCCCAGGCGGCCTCACCTGCAAAGCGAACAGGGGCCTCATGAGGAATGGGAAAGGAGGGGAAGGTTGGGAGGGATAGGCAAGGAAGAGGAAAGGAGGCAGCCGTGGCCTTGCGATATATACTGCGCCCGAAATTTGAATGCTACATGATGAAAATGATGATATTTTTCGAGCCCCATGATACAGTTTAACATTGAAGAATAAAACCTGGAATGTGCTCAAGCGAGCTCTGTTAGCGAACGCAGGCGAGGGGAGAACCCAGTCACATGATTTGTGACGCTCGAGAATATAGACTACTAGAATATTGAAAAGTGCCTAGCAACAAGATAATACAATGAAATATAACTAATTAATTGTTATAAAATATATCATTGGATATATGCCCACAGCCAATGAGAAGAGGGTTTATGGAAGCAGATATGGATTTTGCCTAGTTAATGTGATTAACTATTCCATTTAAGCCGTATGTAACAATTTTTTCCATTGTAATGGGCAAGAAAATTAAGAGAAGATATTAGTAATACTTTAAAAGTCGCAAAAGGGAAGAAATTCACTGTAATAAGCATATTATAAGTGCCTGCCATTAACTACGCGGGACTAACAATGGCGTCGAAAATAAGACGAGCTGGAGTGGGAACGACTAGTAGGAGCGTTCTTATTCTGGGAGACTTTGGAGAGTGAAGACGTGTTATCCGGGAGAGTTCATTCCCGTATAATTCAGCCGAGTACGGTCAGACACCACTCGAAGGGACAGTGCCGATCACGGCCAGTCTATATAGTGGAAGCCTCGCTTGTCAAACTAGGCGAAGTTGAGCGAAGGCTATGTCAGTCTATAGAGAACAAGTATATACAGTGTATACAGATAGATACATAGCAACGGTGTATGAAGATTTAAAGTGATTAATATGAGTAATTAGACAGTTTTAGGACGATTTATATCTGCCAGAGAAAGTTGCGTATCTCAGTAGGAAGAAACATTTTAGTGCGACGAGACTACAGCATATTCAAGTCCACGTTACGGAAATAAGTGAGTAGCACAGTGATATTATATGAACATTGAGATTTGTATTCTTTGAACATTATGAAGGCTACAAACATTTACCAAGAGGAATTATTATAAAACACATTGATGATGAGTGAGATATTGGACTAAGACTTTTGTGCGATTGGGGTATGTCGATACAGAGTTGTGATTGACATCATGGAGGAACGTTAATTAACAACGGAAATATGTATAACATCTAGGATGTCTACAATGCCGAGACAACATGAAACATTATGTACATTTCCTTCCAGTATATTTAATGTATTTTCATGTACATTTATTCTCGACTAGGAGCCATTATTATCTTTCATTGACCAACCAAATGAACATTAACATCTACGATAGTGATGGGACTTACAACTTACAAATTTTATTTGTATCGATGATACAATATCGGATTCAGTGCTCGATAATGATGGGGAACATTCGAATGATGTCGGCAAATGAAGAGTCGTCATTGGGAAGACAGAAGATATCAGAAACCAGGCCCGGTGATTGTTCGAGACTTGGGGTCCAGGTTCGAGAGACAAGGATCGATGTCCAGCGGAGACGAGTGTTTGACGGGGAGGAAATCCTTCCATCCCTGAGGTTGCTGTTTTTCCACTGGCGTGGAACGGATTTGGTTTCGACAATTCATACTTGGTAAGATGAAACAACTAGGTATTTTCGAATACATGTTATGAACTTCATGTGTCTACAAGACAAGGTAGAATTGTTTTACTTTATTATGTAGTTTGAGTATTATGACAGCATTTGTGAGCAACATTTCCCCATATATAATTCATTTAATTTCACTTCGATGTTTATCAAGTTTATTCTACAAGATCGTATAGGATGATGGTCATTAGTCATCTATACTTGAAAATTTAACGATTCAGTTTCTGAACTGAAGTCTATTTGTTTGAGAATATATTTTCCACTTGGAAAAATTTTAAGAAGTTATTATTCGACGATTTTCGATTTTTTATTCAAGATTTCAGACAGTTTGTCTTTGATATTTTAGTAAATTCATTTTTGTGTAAAATGAATTGGGCATTCTTATTGTATGAATAACACTAGTTAGGAGAAGAGATCTACGCGTGATATACTGTGAAATATCACACATTACTATGAACAGTTCGTTGATCTGGCAAGTAATATTCGTTATGATTACGATATGAAGTCGAGGATTCATTGACATTCTTTGTATAGAATGGAGATACATTCTGGAATTGACAAACCTTTTTAATTTGTGTGAAAGCTGTGATCTTTCGTCAATTAAAACACTATTAGATACGTCTTCTTGGAAGATGAGTTCATCCGACGATAGGAAGTTAGCTAAAGCCTATTTCAATCGTGATCGATTTAAATAACACTTTGTAGTTATTAATGCACAACATGTAATGTTACGTCATTATGTAGACGTAACATTGCAGTCGTGTAAGTTTAAAGCTTGATCCGTATGGCGAAACATTATGTTGTATAATTATTTCATGTATAAGTAACTAGGGATTTATTTCAAAGTAACAATAATGAGTAAACCCATGGAGGTTCTTCATTTATTCTGCTAGGATCGTTTGAGAAGGGATGAAATGCATTGAGAACCGCTGTAGCTGTTAGTAAGAGAAGCGGTTGTGTGTGTGTCCACGCTAAAGTGAATGCAAGGTAAAAAATAATGCAAGTACTACGAAGGAATTGTTGAGTAACAATTGTATTGAATGTGTAAGTTATGTGTAACAAGTATACGAGGGGTTTATTTTACCGTATACAGTAGTCCAGGAGGCTGCGTGGAAAATAGTTTGAAGATACGAGGGATTTGCCGTATTTAAAAGATGAATTGCATTATAGTATTGTCCGGTGGAGGACTGAAGCATTGTTGCATCCTATAGAGTTACCAAGAACTCTGGTGTAAGTACTCACGTCCTAGGAGGAAGAACATGAGAGTGAATGGGCGGAAATTTATGTGGGAAAAGGTGTTAAACCCTCTGTTCACTGATACTTTTATTAAAACTTTTATTAAAAACGGATCTGAGAAATAACATATGGGATGATCTTAATTGATTGGTCATATTACACCTATTGTGACTATACACCTAACTTAGACTTGTCGGTGTAGCATTTTGAGTGAAGAAAGTATTGTGAAAGATTATCACAGTTTTATGAAGTAGAAGGAAATTTTAACAATAGCTCAAGCTATTAATAACGAGTTGATATCGTTAGAGAAGTCAACATGACATGACGGATGTGTGTAAATACTGTACATTAACTTTGTATAATTATTGCATTAAGGGCTTCACTTGTAACAATTTTTAATTTATCGTATGATTTTAAAAGATTTATAGTGCGAGATAGCAAATGTTTTTGGAACGATAGTTGTGTTAGCGATGATTGCAGTGACTGTATGGAAACTTCGTCAGTCATGAATGGCGTAAGTTTATTAAACTGTGTGTGTATTTGTCGTAAGAATGATTGTTTTATGAGGAGTTTTGAATCGTTCAAATGACGGAGATAATGATATTTTCACTGAGCCAAGTTTACGTGGTTTGTGTGAAAATAAATGAGCAGAGAGCTCTGTCCAGCTACATAACAGACAAGCAGGCCCCGTTAATCTGCCAAGGTGAGATTGTTATATAACCGAGGGGAGTGCAAGGTGTTCATTTTGTGAATGGATGTAGTAGTGGACTGTGTCAATAACAAACCACTAGATGGCATGTCAGGTGCGCGCTCTATGGCACGCGTAAAGAATGTTAAACGTTTTATATGGAATGCCAGACTAAACAGATTACAAAAAATTGTTTTATTCTTTTGTAAATGGCAGAGTCTTTACATATTGTTACTAGGTATGTTGGTGTGTATGTGTGAAGTCTTGTCAACTTCAGTGGCATAAATGAGGAAGCATATTTGGGTGTTATTTGTAATTTAGTGTTAAATTAGTTTTTATTAATACATTCATATTTTTATACGTTCTGTTTCGTATGCCTTATTTTATACTATAAGTAGAGACGTGTTATGGAACAGCCTAATTTAGATAAGATGTCCTTATTTATCCTTCATAGCCCCGAGATTAAGGTAAGTTTCACACTCTACCAATTAAAGCTAATTTGTTTTATCCATAACACGATCGTAGACCACTGTGTATAATCCCGAAGAGCTTGTTGGCGTGATATTGATTGTTCATCTAGCCGGAAATTTTCATTATTCTACAATCCAGCTTTGCTTTGGATGATCAGCAAGTAACTTCTCGATTTTTACGGGTAAAGTACCATCCCGGCATTTGCCCGAAGACGAAGTGGGAAACCACAGAAAACCACTTCGAGGATGGCTGAGGTGGGAATCAAACCCCCTCTACTCATTTGGACCACCCGAGGCTGAGTAGACCCCGTTACAGTCCTCATACCACTTTTCAACTTCCGTGCCAGAGCCGGGAATCGAACCCAGGACCAACGGGGCGGTAAAATATATTTACATATAGAATATAGAATGTATTTTATAGCCTAAAATACATTTAATTTCATTAAAATTGGCTTGGCAATATTAACAGAAGCACTCATAATATTTTGGCATCATAAAGGTTCATCCAGATGCTAAATACGAGGCACGTCCAGAAATTCCCTAAAGTTTTTCTTGTAAAGTGATCGTATTTAGGTAGGACATTTGTGCATGCGTAACAGATGTATGACGTAGCAAGCATATGCCAGCCGGACAGGTTCCTCTTGGTGCTAGTTGCGCGGTAGCAGTGGCCCAAAATGGCGGCTCTTATTCCTTCTCCCGGCGCGTGAGAAACACTGAGAAACACTGCGGAAATTTTGACGTGCCATTCAAAACAAGAGACGTGCGATGCTTACTGCCAGTGTGGTGCTGCTCCATGACAATGCTCGTCCACTACGGCTCGGCACACAACAACTGTTCTGCAGGAGTTCGGCTGGGAGTTGTTTGATCAAACACCATACAGTCCTGATCTTGCTCCCAGCGATTTCCATCTATTCCTAAACCTCAAGAAATTCCTGTCATCCAGGGAGCGTATTCACAACGACGAAGAGCTGAAGAAGACTGTCACACGCTGGTTCCATTCGCAGACAGCAGACTTCTATGATACAGGACTGCAATAGTTGATACCACATTATAACAAGTGTTTCAATTTGTTTGGTGCCTTTGTCGAAAATTAGCTCACGCATTGCTGTACCTGTTGCCAATAATGTTGTACATATATTACCCTTTAAGATTTGATTGCCGCTGAGCGTGGCTGCGTCAGGGTTTGTTGATTATTGTAGCAGGAGCCCCACGGGGTGAAATGGAGGACACAGTGATGACAGAGTGCAGTCTGCACATAAGTCAAGAAGCATTGTGCGCACTATCTGTCGAAGAAGCGCAGATAAGCGTCACAGGAGCTCATGTCACTACGGACAGTTAAACGATGACTGAAGCTACTAGAGCTGAGTCATATCCTACTCGTGCAACTGTACCTGTCAACGAAGCAAAGTGACGTGTGACACAAGTAAACAGAGAATAGTTCCCATCTCGACCGCCAGCAATCAATTCATGAAAGGGTAATAACTCTGTTCATTTTGTCAACGTAGGTAAACTTAATTTCTGGATGCGCCTCGTACCAATATTGAAGATCTTTTTGGGATCGACCACGCCTAAGAGCCTGCAATCAAGAGTCGCCTGCCTGAGACTGTACCACGCCGCTCGCTTCATTGTGATCTCTGATCGGAAATATTCACGTAGAAAATCACTGAATCTAGCGACTTATCTCTTAAGTCAGTTACAGTGATTGACATTAGAACAACACCAAAGTAATTTTTCAGTAAGATGTTATATTGGCTTTCACGGCCAGTGAATTAAGACTCAGCAATTTTTCTAGTTTCGTGCCGTGTCTTGTGTGGGGTTTGGCCTATGACACCAAGCTGGCTCATCAGCGGGCTCTTGGTGTCCCCGACTGGACCCCCACAGGAGTAGCGAACTGCACGCTACCTCCCATTTAATGAAGCGCAACTTCGCCTCATCACTGCGAGAACTAAAACTCAAGCAACCATAACCTCCCTATGAAGGCTTCCAAAAAGACGTTTTTTTGGCTTTCACGGCCGGTGAATTAAAACTCAGCAATTTTTCTAGTTTCGTGCCGTGTCTTGTGTGGGGTTTCACCTAGGACACCAAGCTGGCTCATCAGCGGGCTCTTGGTGTTCCCGCCCGGACCCCCACAGGAGTGGTGATTAAGTTCAGAATTTATATTACATCACCACTCCTGTGAGGGTCCGCGCGGGGACACCAAGAGCCCGCTGATGAGCCAGTTTGGTGTCCTAGGTGAAACCCCACACAAGACGCGGCACGAACCTAAGGACTCTTATAGACATTCACTGTGTATTCAGGCACGAGGAACGATATAGGAATTTTGCGTGTAAGCTACTGTATTGGACTCTCGTCATAATTTGTTCGGCACGCAAACGCCTTAATGTAATATACATTCTGAACTTAATCACCACTTCTTTCATTAATGTTTATACTCTTAATTATTCTTTAATTACTCGCAATCTCGCGTGTCCCGCATCACTCTAGTAGGCACTCCTTTCGTTACAACCTCTTCAAATCGTAACTTGCAAGAATTTAAAGCAGATATTACTTTCCAACTTCTGGACTCTCGTACACTGGGACTTCAAGAAAGAAAAAATAACGCCTTGTCCAGAGAACAATGTGATTTCAGAATATTTTACCTTCATCTCATATGTTACAAAAACCTTATTTGGCTTATCCCTATTAGTTGGGGTCGCTCGTCGGAGCCAACTAGGCCCATTTCATGTTTTGGCCGGGGATTAAAGGCTGGATGCTCTTCCTGATGTTAAGTGATATTTCAGGTGAAAATTGCATCCTGCTGTTACCGGGATTCAAACTCTGGCCGTCCGAGTGAAAGACGAGCAGCTAAGCCACTGCGCCATCACGCTTCCCTTACAGGGAAAATTATCAGGAGCATAATAGTACATTATGCAACGAGTTGCATACGTCTGTTTATGTTCGACGAGAATTATTATAACTATTTTATGTTCGAACTTACATATTCATAAATATTCGCCAGTTTTATGTACTGAATAGAGCGCATGGGACGCAGAGAATGCCTTGTATTTGACCATGGCCTCCTCGATTACCCCACTATGACACTAGGCCACACAGTGAAATTTAAATTAGAAGGCCTTGGAACTCAGCGCAGGTGCGATGCTATCCTTACCTAATTGGTCAAACAGCTGTTTCTTGAGCTCTGATTGGTGGGAGAAACTGTCCCATAATGAAAACTTGTACTATATTGAGCCTCATTATAGTACAGTTTTCGGACATATAATATTTACATCTCGGCATCGTCGAACATAAAGTAAAATTTCGGACCACCTCGTGGTGCAGTGGCAAGCATTATTGGCTGTCACCGTAAAAGTCCAGGTTCGATTTCCAGCTCTGCCACAGAAATATAATCTAGGTCCGATCGCTGGGACGGGATACTGTCAGGAGGCAGAGCTAAGATGTGGATTCCCTACATGCCTTTGCCACCCTGGAAGAGGTTTTCGTAGTTTCCGAATTCTACTCCAGAGAAATGCGGGAATGATATCCGATTTAAGGCCACGATCACCTCTTATCAGTATCCTAGCCATTACAAACACACATGGCACCCATAACAATGACACAGATACACAGGTATACCACAAACAAAAGTGCATAGGTATTTTCAATCATTTCTGAGAGAATATTTTCGTGCTGATTACGGTGAAAATACTTAAAAAGTTGGATAACGACTAGTTTGCTTGCAAAAGTTGTATTTTAGGTATACGACTACTGATGTTTTAAGGGCGAACGTACCGCTTAAGAAGCCAAAAAATAACTAATTTAATATACCGGGTGTTACCACAAAAGTGTCCGATATTGCAACATGGGGTGGGATTGGTCAAAACTGAGAAATATATTCCTATAAACATATGTCCGGAAACAAATACCTGTTGAAATATGAGTCAGTTTACTTTTGTTGTGTATTTACACTTCAGCAAACGGACGTCATCCTACAAGCTACAGTGAGTCCGGGAATGTTCTCCGTAGCGCCTACATGCGTCTGCGAGAGCTTGCTACAGCAGTTACGTTGGTAGCACGGCTGCCGCTTGCATCATAACAAATAATCAGTAAACTTTGTACTCACCACAGCCATTCATAACAGATGCTGGAACCATTCACAGTACATCACTCTTTTTCCGTAATCAGTTTGTTTTAATTCATGAACCACGGTAACTTTATAAGGGAACAACTGAAGCTTGTATCTTACAGCTTTATGTGCTGTTGACTTCAAGATTCCTGTTTGTTGAGCTAATTTTCGTGTTGATTTACTTGGACTACGCAGCATTATATCGGAGATTTCATCAAGTTTTTAGTCTGTTAAAAGCGTAGGACTGCCTGTTCCCGGTACATCGTGAACTGAGCCAGTCATACGAAATGTACTTACCAAATCCCGAACGGTATCAAGGTTTGGACACTTTGAATTAGGAAACCGCGCCTGAAATCTTAATTTTACATTTTCTGTAAACCGATCGCCTTCGCGAAAATCGTATTCCACAAAAAAAAACTCTCTTTTCAGTAGTAAACATTACCGCCTGTATACTGTTGCACTCTTCCAATAATATAATCTATCTGAACGGTCGCCGACTGTAATACACATGAAGACATGCAGGCTCGCGCGCTTATCGCTATACACATCGACAGCTCACACGGGGAAGTCCCGCTTTGAAGGTCACAGTGCAGTGCAGCCAACTAAAACTCATGAGTCAACCACTCACAGTTGCATGTACCCACTGCGGAGAACATTCTCGGGCGCCCTGTACTTCTAATGAACACTTGACAGTCTCACACGTTTAACAGCGCACGTGTTGGGCAAACATCCATCAACACCACCAACCAGGAGCTGTGATGATATCAGCCAGTCTGTCTGCGGATACCATCTGCACGTTACAAGAGATGCTCCACATGGTTACCACATGCTTCGGCTCTTCTTCACAAGGAATCCCCAACTCGTCCAATCACGCCTGACTGCTCGCGGATGTGGGCACACTCATTGGTCACACGGTCTTGTAACATCTGCACATTATCGATGGATGTGGCACACACCAATGTCTTTAAATGTCCCCATAGCCAGAAATCCAATGGATTAAGGTCCGGTGAACCGCACAACCACACACTATGACTGAACATCCGACTCATACAAAGATCTTCAACGGAGAGACGCCTGCACCACCGAACACAACGCCTCCTCCACGCGGGTAAAATGATTCATATCTCAACAGGCATTTGTTTTCGGACATATGTTTATAGGAACATTCCTTCTCGTTTTGACCAATCCCAACCCCCTGTTGCAATATCGGACACTTTTTATCATTTCAAATGATCTTGTCGACTTCGTCGTTATGCTTTGGGTCTAACGTTACGCGAGACGGAGACGGTTGCGTTACGGAGACGGAGACTGTGACGCCATGCAGCCGCGTGGGAAGCCTAAGTTAATGGGTAAAGGGCGTTGAGTGCGTGACGTCATGCAGCCACGGGGGAAGCCTAAGTTAATGGTTAATGGAGTCTGTTGAAAGAGTCCTAGGGCGTCGAGCAGCCTGGGGCTTCGAGCGAAGCGAAAAGAATACAGGGTGACTCCTAAAGAGGTGTACAAGATGCCAGATATGAATACAGGGTGACTCCTAAAGAGATATACAAGATGCCAGATAAGAATACAAAGTGACTCTTAAAGAGGTGTACAAGATGGCAGAGAAGAATTCAGGGTGACTCCTAAATAGGTGCACAAGATGTCAGACAAGAATACAGGGTGACTTCTAAAGAGGTGCACAAGATGTCAGACAAGAATACAAGGTGACTTCTAAAGAGATATACAAGATGCCGGATAAGAATACAGGGTGCCTCCTAAAGAGGGTGCAGGATGTCAGAGCAAAATACAGGGTGACACTTAACGAGGTGTACAGTATGTTAGATTAAATTCAAATACAGGGTGACCCTTAAAGAGGTTTGCAAGAAATCAGATTCAAATAATGGGTGACCCTTAAAGAGTAGTAAAAGATGTTAGACTCAAACACAGGGTGGCCCTTAAAGAGGTGCCCGCGCGGGAAGCCTAAGTTAATAGGTAATGGAGTCTGTTGAAAGAGTCTTGGGGCTTAGAGCGAAGCGATAAGCCCTCCTGAGCCTTTCTAACATGTGTAGCATTTGTAGCATGCGTCATTTGAAATAATATAACGTCGAGTCTTTTAGACTGACTGTATTTTTTCTAAACACCCTGTATTAAAATGTGCCTGTAACTCCGCCTGCAGGATCTACTGGGTGGATTGAGTAGCTCAGTAGTTTCTGTTGCCGGTCCCAAGCCCGAAGAAAGGAGGAGGGTTGGCTTAAGCCGTAAAATAAGAGCCAGAACACATCTTGAGGCAACCTCTAGGACTCACGATCTTAGTTGTATAACGTTGGACTTTGTCCAACCCACATTTACTTTAATATCATGGATTTAGCTTCTAATGGTCATGATTACCCTGAAGACAATGCTAGGCGTAAATCGGATTCCAGGGTGCCTAGCAGTTTAGGGTTACATTATGGTGAATCGGAGCACCACAATAACAGTTCAAGATTCAAGAAAATGAGAAAATATTTTTTTGGAACATACAATGTGAATTCCTTAATTCAGGTTGGACAATTAAAACAACTAACAACAGAACTTCATAGACATCACATTGCAATATTAGCCCTTCAAGAGACCAGGTTCTTGGATGAGGACACCTTTGAATCTGACAACTTCCGAATTTTCAAAGGAAAAGTTGGGAAGAGAGTGATGAAGAACATGCCACATCTTGGAACAGGTTTTATGGTCAACAAGAAATTTTTGGACGCAGTTATCGCTTTTAGAAGTGTGAATGCCAGACTATCTTTTCTAACTATAAAATCTCTCAATAAGAGATACACGCTAATCAACGCTCATGCTCCTATAAATAAGGATAATAAAACGAATCCAGAGAAAGTTGATGAATTTTGGGACGAGTTAGAAGCCGAAATTCTCAAAATTCCTTCTAATCATGTAAAAATTTTACTTGGAGATTTCAATGCTCAGCTTGGATCTGAGAGAAAATTTTCTGATATAATAGGTAAATATCCCGCTCACAATAGAACCAACAGGAATGGTGAGAGATTGGTTAAACTCTGTGAACATCTATACTTAAAGATTATGTCCACACATTTTAAAGCAAAACCAAGTAAAAAGAAAACATGGGTCTCCCCAAATGCGTTGCTGGGTGAGTTTCAACTAGATCATGTAGCTATCTCTCGAAATTGTTTCAAAGAAATTCAAAATGTCAAGGTCAGAAAATCCATTAATGTAACTTCAGATCATTACCTTTCTCAAATCAAGATGAATTTCATACCTTTTACACGCAAACAAAATACAACTAGAATTAAAATTCCGAAAATTAATAGAGAGGTTCTTACAAATGAAAAAAGGATAGAATTTCAAGGAAATCTTAAAATACCAACCAATTGGAATGATGTTACTAATAACCTTCTTGAACCAGCTCAGGAAATTGCAGCGTTGAACTTTTATAGGAAACATGCTTGGTGGAATGAACAATGTGAAAGAGTGATCAAAGAAAGACATTGTGCTTGGCACAAGTGGAACGGGAACAAGACTCCAGAAAATTTAGAGGAAGTACAAAGATTAAGGAAAATGGCCCACCAGACTTTAAGAACGATTCGAAGAAAATATATGAAGGACCAAATAATGGAAATGGACGACAGTTTTAAGAAAAATGACACCCGATTGTTTTATAGAGCATTTAAGAATGAAATCACTGGATATTCAGCGCCGAGTTTAAATTTCAAAAGGGAAGATGGTACGCTAGCATTAAACAACAAGGACAATTGTGATATCTTGGCTGCGTATTTTGAGAAGTTGTTAAATTGTCCAAAACCGACAGACAAGTTGAGTTTCAAATTTACAACACAAAATTCTGACTCTATGCCCCCAGATGTAAATGAAGTTAAATGTATTATCAACTCACTTAAAAATAATAAAGCCTCAGGCAAGGATGGAATAATTGCAGAAATGTGGAAGCTTGTAGATGATGAATTTTTAATAGCGACGACAAATCTATTCCAGAAAATTTGGATTGAGGAAGCAATTCCAGAAGACTGGTTAATCGCCTTAATTCATCCACTACATAAAAAAGGCTCAAAAATTGATGTCAATAGTTATAGGGGGATCTCATTGTTGTCTGTCACATATAAAATATTTGCCAAATTACTTTTAAACAGACTTGAACCACAGATCGAACCACAGCTTGGCGAGTTCCAAGGAGGTTTCAGAAGGAATAGATCGTGTGCAGAACAAATTCTTAGTTTAAAATTGATATTAAAATATTACAACAACAGGCCAAAGAATATCTTTATCTCATTCGTTGATTTTCAGAAAGCGTATGATTCAGTGGATAGGGATACTGTTTTTGACACATTGAAGGAATACCAAGTTGATCAAAAAACCATAAATTTAATAAAACTTACATTAACTAATACGATTTCCAGAGTCAAATTTTTAAATGAAGTTAGCGAGCCCTTCGAGGTAAAAACTGGGCTAAGACAAGGGGACAGTCTATCACCACTGCTTTTCAATTTGGTCTTGGATAAAGTTATGAGGACGTTTTGGGAGAAGAACGATTCAAGTGCTAAAATTGGTACAAAGAATAAGAACCTCAAAGTCAAAGGTTTAGCATTTGCTGACGACGTAGCGTTGTTTGCTGAATCAGAACAAGAAGCTATTAACCAAATTGATCAGTTAAAAGAAACGGCGGAAAAAGCGGGCTTACAGATTTCGTTGGTAAAAAACAGAGATGATGACAAGTGATCAGAAATACACTAAGAAAATGATAAAAACAAATTATGGGAGCATCAGGGTCACTGACCGATTTAAATATCTTGGAGAAATAATTAGTAGCAATGGGACGGATAAATTGGCAATCGAGAACAAAAAAGGGAAATTGGAAAGATTAAATTTTTGTACAAAAAATATATACAATAAAAAGAACCTGTCTATCAATGCAAAATTACGACATTTTAATACTGTTGTTAGACCAGTCATCTTGTACGGCATGGAAACTACAAATATAACCGGAATGAAGAATTTGCACAAGATAGAAAGAAGAATTTTAAGAAGGATTTATGGTCCTAGGAAAACACAGGAAGGTTATAGACTGAGATCGAATGCAGAAATTTATAGTAAAATCGACAACCTTAAAGTGATGATCAGAAAACGGCGTCTTCAGTTCTACGGACATATGGTCCGCATGGATTGCTCAAGGTTAAACAAACAAATTTTTGATAAAATCTGGAACTATAAAGGACAAGGAGGCTATGTAAAACAAATGAAAGAAGAACTTCAAAAATTCAAAATTACTGAAGAAGATTGTCTAAATCGAATAGAGTACAGAAAAAAAAATTGGTCTCAAAATTCTTGTCGGGGAGAAGAAAAATCTCAACAGAGGAGAATGGACTGCTGAAAGAAGAGCTGCACAGTCGACCAGGATGAAAGACTTCTGGAAGAGAAAGAAGGAAACTAGACCTATAAAGAAGTGATATTTGCGTGGTCCTTGTTGGCCTGTCCGCGGTGTATATATATACACTGTGCCTGTACAACAATTACATACATTTCCAAGGAAACAAACACACATCTTGCTGTTAGAATCAAGGTTTTACATTTTAAGTTCAAATCATAACTATTTTTATGCAATTTTCAAAATTTGGTTCTTGGTTTTTGTTGACCTTGACCGTTTCCCTCATATCTCCCATGTTTATAGGAATGTTTGGAGTTTCAATTCTATAAGGTGCCTTCAAAAAGTAACGAGCCGGAGGCTGTAATGCGCAAACCGGTGACGACATCGGCTAATCGTGACGTGTGTAACGAGGTGTGGTTCCGACCAGAGCGAGGAAGGCCACAGCCCGTCGTTAGAGGGCACACGTGCACGTCACGTGACGATACAAAGCGAGCAGCAGCATGCATCAATCGTCCAACGCTGCCAGTCGCATTGCAAACAGTGACATGGCGGCGTCAAACGATGAGCAAAGAGGTGTTGTTCGGTTTCTGACAGCGGAAGGAGTAGGGGGAACGGACATTCATCGCCGAATGTCACACGTGTACGGCGAACACTGCATGTCCCTTGCAAGGGTCAAGGCGTGGCACAAGCGCTTCAGGGAAGGACGGGTGTCGTTAGCCGATGATACCGGGTCTGGGGCACCCCACTGCATTACCGATGACAACGTCCAGCTGGTTGATGCACTCATTACCCAGGACCGCCGAGTGACAGTGAACGCCATAGCCACCGTGGTCGGATTGAGCGTCAGAAGTGTGCACACCATCATGAAGGAACGACTGCACTTGCGCAAAGTGTGTGCCCAATGGGTGCCCCACAGTCTTCAACCACACCAGGAAGCATGTCGAATGGCCTACTGTCTTGGTCTTGGTTGGACGATTGATGTATGCTGCTGCTCACTTTGTATCGTCACGTGACTTGCACGCGTGGCCTCTAGCGCCGGGCTGTGACCATTCACGCTCTGATCGGAACCACACCTCGTTACACACGCCACGATTAGCCGATGTCGTCACCGGTTTGCGCATTCCAGCCTCCGGCTCGTTACTTTTTGAACGCACCTTATACAAAGTGGGTGTTTAACCTTCAGCTACAAAGTGAAACTGACTCCTTTCCATACTACTCATAATTAACAGTCATTATTTCATTTTTAGCCTATTCATTTTATGAGAAAATAGGCTTATGAGATCACCTGTTGTCCGTGTGTGTGTGTGTGTGTATGTGTGAGTTGGTATTTGTGTGTCTCCTAATAACTTCTAAAAGGATGAAGCGATTTCAATGAAACTCGATAAGTTCATAGCAATATTTTGGCCGACCTGGACTGTGTCCTTAAAATTTTATTACGTCTCACCAATCCAACATGGCGGCTGTGCAAAATATTTCACTGACATTCTATATCTCCTAAACTATTACTGATATCACCTTGATATTTTGTACGGTAATAAAAGGCACTACTGGAAGTTCACCAACGTGACATTCAAAAACCTGTTAACTACAAAACGAACATTGCGGCCAAGCGAATTTGAAACAAAAAAAATAGGCTTTTCTCGCGATTGAAATTTATGAACGCAGTGAAATTTGGTACGGCGAATGTTTATACACATTTTAATGCACTGACATCTAATTTAGTTCAATTGTTTATATAACCTCAAGATGGCGGCTGCGCGAAATTTTAAAATCAAGTTTTCATTTCTTGTGTCCTAATCATGCGATCGAAGTCGGCGTTTGAATGATGAATCTACGCAATAATCCTCATTGCTTTTCAGGCGTTGAACACGAGTTTTTCCCCAAAAGAGATGGGTTATTCCCTAATCCTGAAACAAATTACATGAGATACACTTGGATGACTAGTTTCAATCGTCAAGCGATCAACATGAGATGCATTACACATAGGCCCTAAAATTTATGTCAGAAAGTATAGGTGAAAATATTTACAATATGTACCCTTATTTAGTTGCAGTATGAGTTGAGCTAATTCAACTCGTCAATATTTTATCATTTCAAATGATCTTGTCAACTTCGTCGTTATGTTTGGGTCTAACGTTATGCGTTACGGTTACGGCTTGTATGACGTCATGCAGCAGAGTGCACCACCGCTCCCCGTTCCCCGCGCGGGAAGCGAGTGCGTGACGCCATGCAGCAGAGTGAACCTCCCGCTCCCCGTTTCCCGCGCGGGAAGCCTACGCACTAGCTGCGTAATACTGAATGAAAAAGGAAGGAAGATTGTAGTTTTACGAGACCGTGAATTTTGTGATTATGAGCCACGGGACCTCCTTTTAACGTGGAATCCGACCCACAGGACATGGCATTTCACTTCAAAAATCTCACATGCATGGACCGCCTTGGTGAGAGGCATACAGCTAGACCGCTGAGCCACCACGCCCCCGAATGACTTGCAACTTGTTGATCATGAAGCGTTCACGCGATTCTTGCTATCTCTGTACTTGCGCTTTCGTTCGTTAAACTTGCTTACTTACAGTTTACGTAATGTGTGTTAATATTGGAGTCTGTTGACAGTAATAGTGCTATTATATCTACTAAAGCAAAATCTCGTGCTGTAAGGGAGTCTGTTGAAAGAGTCCTGGGGCTTCGAGAGAAGCGAGAAGCCCTCCTGAGCCTAACGTAGCATTTGTAGCATGCGTCATTTGAAATGATATAAAGTCTAGTCTCTCAGACTGACTGTATCTTTTTTAGTTGTGGTCTATGTGATGTTGTGTTAAAATACTGGAATTGGTGATTGATCTCCACACTTGCTTGCTTGCTTGCTTGCTTGCTTGCTTCCCTGTCCTGAGCTAATCGTTTCATCTGTACATACTGTAGCTGCCACAATGGTCAATACAGTTACAGTTTGTATTGTACCGGCTACTTATCTGATGGTGTCTTGCGTGTCCTGGTGAGGGCAGTTATCTTGGTCACTATCGACACTCAACTGGGGGCAATTCCTGTGGGCCATGATCTCATATACCTGGGCAATTCCCTTCTAGCATTCCTAAGTTTCTGTGTATGTCGTACAAATGTGACAGTGTATGGCCAAGTCTAGTCTCCCTAATGTGGTGTGTGTTACTGTATTCATCCTCGCCACGCATAAGCTGAAATGCCATATAAGAGCTGCCTGGTCTAATGAGAATGTCCCGGCACCTTATGAGTCTATACATAGTGCACTGTGCTGTAAGGTTTGACAGGCAAACAGAGTGAATACTGATCTATTGTGTTTCATCAATGGCAAATTTCATTGTGTTTTACTTGATAATAAAATGACGATTACTTGAACGTTCAGTATGCATTGAATATAAATATTTTCTCTTCTTTTGTAAGGTAGCTGTAAATGTTGGAGATAAATGGCTGTCATCTTCAGATTCCGCACACTGATAAATGCCCATGCAGCATTTCATTTTTTTTTTAATGTGTAACATCTTTCCACTCGGCTGCTGGATATTTTTGAAAAATGGGACGGAAGTGGATCGGATGGAAGTGTGTAAGATGCACTGCCAGCTGGATCGTATCCCTCCTGGACATTCATCAACACACAAAAATCGTTTTTATTTACACACTAATAACACATAACAATTCCAAGACTCTCTTTTTTTTCTTCACTGCCTACTTGATATTTCTACTCACGCACTGCCTTCTTGATTGTTCTCGCACTGCCTTCTTGATACTCTGCTGCTAATCTTATCAATATGACTCATTTTAATAGAATCCATATGAAATTACGTGTTGGTCTTTGAATCAAGAGGTCCGGGAACTGGGCAAGTCTTTAATGATCTACTGCTGTGCACATTGCATTTACTCGCAAGTTGGCCTATTTATAAGGAATTTAAGGATATGAGCGGTGTCGGGTCTATTAATCTAGTTGATCCATATCGTATTCTTTATTTAGGCTAGTGCTGGTGGAAGCTACAAATCATCTAATAAAATGAGTTCCGTATTATAAACTACAATATCTGTAAAAAACTCCCTTTTACAATACGAGTAGATTAATATTTGTGCCAATAATATTATAAAATACCGGTGTATCAACAATGTCGTGTGAGGTGTCTTCTATGTCAGATGTTACGCATCATATGCGACTACTGTAAGGCTCGTAAAGTTTTTTTTGTAAAGCTCTGTCACCAGACAGGGTCCACGCACAGCCAAGTACCCACAACAACAACATCAGTAGCTTCTCTGGTGTCTCAGTTGCGAAGAGATGACAGAACCTACAAGGCAAAACAAAGGAACTATAGTCTCAAAGTTCAGAAATAGAAAAAGGAATGGGCGATGGGGGACAGAGAAATGCCTGAGAACAAGCATTTGTTTAGTGGGTTGTTTCTTCATCCCCCAGCCGAGATCACGCTCCATATGAGAAAGCAAACACGAAGGCTCGTCATGGCCCCCTGCACTTACAGCCTCGCTCCGTTACCCGCTATTGCACGCATCGTACACTGAAATTAATTATGTTTACTTTCCATGGCCCCCTCTTCTTGCCAACAGATGGTGAGATACCGTTAATATATAATTCCCACTCCTAATCTCCGGTATCATCTTTCGACTAAATTTTAATCATACCCGATTACAGTTTTTATTTCTGATGTGATAAAGCAATTACAGTCGAACCTGCCCTAACGACACCATTATTCAGCGGACACCTGCCTATACGGACATTTTCCCTTGGAACCGATTTTATTTTACACAAGCTGTACCCGGCATGCGTTGCAATGCCAATCAAAGAAAGTGCTGGCGTTTAAATTTTGTTTTGAAGTGCGTTAGCATACACAATATGTTTTCGATTTCCGTTAACTGCCTCTAAACTATCGTAAAATGGATTTACTAATTTAGAAACATTCGTGGGAGCGTGCACAACAACTCACCAAAGTTCCATCACAATCGGATGTATGGCATTTGAACGAATACGGGATTTTGTTTAAACGATTCGTGCGCTGTCACTCATTTGTTGTCTCTACTCGTGCGCTACCCACAGTGAAATGGATTTACTAAGTTTGAAACCATCACATAAGTGTACACAACAACTCATCAATGTTTCATCGCAATCGATGAATGGCATAAGGGATTTTGTTGTAACGCTTAGCGCGTCGTCACACATTTGTTGCATCTACTCGTGCGCTACCTACTGTGAAATGGATTTACTAAGTCGAAAACCTTCTCTGGCGTGTACACAAAAACTCATCATAAGTTTCATCGCAATCGGATGACTGGCAGATGAACGCATACGAGATTTTGTTTAAACGACTCGTGCGCTGTCACACATGTGTTGAATCTACTCGTGCGCTACCTATTGTGATATAGATTTACTAAGTTAGCAACCTGCACATAAATGTACACAACTCATCAATATTTCATCGCAATCGATGAATGGTATATGAACGCATATGGGACTTAGTTGAAACGCTTCACGCGTCATCACCCAATTATTGCATCAACGCGTGCGCTACCTATTGTGAAATTGGTTTACTTAGTCGAATATCGTCCCTGGCGTGTACACAACAACTCATCAAAGTTTCATCGCAATCGGATGAATGGCATATGAACGCATACGGGATTTTGTTTAAACGACTCGTGTGTTGTCACACATTTGTTGAATCTACTCGTGCGCTACCTACTGTGAATTGGATTTACTAAGTTAGAAATGTTCACATACGTATACAGAACAACTCATCAAAGTTTCATCGCAATCGGATGAATGGTATATGAACGCATACGCAATTTTGTTCAAACGCTTCGCGCGTCGTCACTCATTTGTTGCATATACGCGTGCGCTACCTATTGAGAAATGGATTTACTAAGTCGAAAACCATCCCTGGCTTGTACACAACAAACCATTAACGTTTCATGGCAATCGGATGAATGGCATATGAACCAATACGGGACTTTGTTTAAACGATTCGTGCGTTGTCACACATTTGTTGAATCTACTCGTGTGCTACCTAGTGTCAAATAGAGTTACTAAATCAAAAACCTTCCCTGGAGTGTACTCAAAGATTCACCAAAGCATCATCGCATTCGGATGATTGGTATATCAACGCATACGTGACTTAATTAAAACAATTGTCGTGCCATCCCTCATTTCTTGAATCTACTTGTGCGCTACCTATTGTAAAATGCATGTACTTAGCCAGAAACCTTCCCTGGCGTGTACACAACATCTAACCCAAGTTTCATCGCTATCGGACGAATGGTATATGACCGCATACGGGACTTTATTGAAACGCTTCGCGCGTCATCACTCATTTGTTGAATCTACACGTGCGCTGCCTATTGTAAAATGGATTTACTAAGCCAGAAACCTTCCTTGGAGTGTACTCAACATCTCACCCAATTTTCATCGAAATCTAATAAATGGTATGTGAACGCATACGGTAATGTATTGAAACGCTTCGCGCGTCGTCACACATTTGTTGAATCTACACGTGCGCTACCTATTGTAAAATTGAATTACGAATCCAGAAACCTTACATGGGGTGTACTCAATATCTCACCCAAGTTTCATTGCAATCGGATGAATACTATGTGAACGCATACGGGACTTGATTGTAACGCTTCGCGCTTCGTCGCTCATTTGTTGAATCTACACGTGCGATGCCTATTGAAAAATGGATTTTCAAAGCCAAAAACCTTCCTTGGAGTGGTGTACTCAACATCTCTCCCAAGTTTCATCGATATCGAATGGATGGTATGTGAACGCTTACAGCACTTTATTGAAACGCTTCGCGCGTCGTCACCCATTTGTTGAATCTACTCGTGCGCTACCTATTCTAAAATGGATTTACTAATCCAGAAACCTTCCTTGGGGTTTACTCAACATCTCACCCAAGTTTCATCGCAATCGGATGAATACTATGTGAACGTATACGGGACTTTATTGAAACGCTTCTCGCGTCGTCGCTCATTTGTTGAATCTACTTGTGCGCTACCTATTGTAAAGTGGATTTATTAAGCCAGAAACCTTCCTTGGAGTGGTGTACTCAACATCTCACCCAAGTTTCATAGTAATCGAATGAATGGTGTGAACGTATACGGGACTTGATTGAAACGCTTCGCGCATCGTCGCCCATTTGTTGAATATACACGTGCGCTACCTATCGTATAAAGGATTTACTAAGCCAGAAACCTTCCTTGGAGTGTACTCAACATCTCAACCAAATTTCATCGTAATCGAATGAACAGTATGGGAACGCATAGGAGACATACCCACCCACCCACACACATACAAACTATCTCGTACATTGATTTTTATATATATATATAGATAAGAGCGTTAAAAATCCCTCAGTATGCCTTCCTTCGGAGGGGAAGTAAAGCCGGCGGGCCCATGTCATAGATTTTTCTGTCCTTTAGGTAGTCATCCCAAAGTCTGGTTGGATCCTCAAAGAGCACCGCCGTTAGGTTAAGTGGGTAGATGCCCACAAAAACCCAAGGCAGCGCTATATTGAGGTGTACTAGGCAAGAAGATGAGTGAGGTAGTTTGTCAATGCTTTCTTCACTGAGTCAGTACAGTACAGTACAATATGTATAGACACCTGTCAATACCAAAACTTGTTTATTAACACTTACCCTGCTGATGTTGCTCCTCACCCCTGTGCTGGCTGATTTCCAGAATTTATGGCTATGTTCGTAATGGCACAAACTGAATGTGGTTTGAGTAACAAATAAATTGAAAAGTCCTTTCGATTTCCGAACCCTTACACTACAAATTTAATAAAAATCCTACACGATTGAAAATGAAACTATAATGTAAAAAAAAGCAAGATGTTCAGTAAAGAACATATAGCCTACTTTCTCCTAAATGCATGGGTATTGTTATAACTCTTTGTCCTTTTCAAGGAGTATGATTGAATGTTGGTTGTAGTAGGTTGTTGAAATACAACGTGCTATAGGGATATTAAACATGAATATGAGGTGCCCTTTGCTAGTGCTACCTCTGTACCAAATTTCGTTCCATTCGGTTTAACCGTGTTCGAATTGATAAGGGGAATCGATTTTCATACAAAGATGGCCGCCATCCGCAAAATATTAGGCTGATGACCTATTAGTTTGGTCAAAGGATGCTCCCTCCATAAAGGTATGTTGTTGCTAAATTTGCTAGAGATCGGATGATTAGGCTAATCGTAATTTGATTTAAGCTTTGAACATTTGTGTGGCCGCCATTACGTTTCTGTCAATATGGCGGCGATATAAATCATGACACTGAGATGCCCTTTGCTAGTGCTATCTCTGTACCAAATTTCGTTCCATTCGGTTTCACCGTGTTTGAATTAATAGGGAGAATCGATTTTGACACAAAGATGGCCGCCATCCGCAAACTATTAGGTGAATGACCTATTAGATTGGTCAAAGGATGCTCCCTCCATAAAGGTATGTAGTTGCAAAATTTGGTAGAGATCGGATGATTAGGCTAATCGTAATTTGATTTAAGCTTTGAACATTTGTGTGGCCGCCATTACGTTTCTGTCAATATGGCGGCGATATAAATCATGACACTGAGATGCCCTTTGCTAGTGCTGTCTCTGTACCAAATTTCGTTCCATTCGGTTTCACCGTGTTTGAATTATTAGGGAGAATCGATTTTGACACAAAGATGGCCGCCATCCGCAAACTATTAGGTGAATGACCTATTAGATTGGTCAAAGGATGCTCCCTCCATAAAGGTATGTAGTTGCAAAATTTGGTAGAGATCGGATGATTAGGTTAATCGTAATTTGATTTAAGCTTTGAACATTCGTGTGGCCGCCATTACGTTTCAGTCAAGATGGTGGCGATATAAAACATGACACTGAGGTGCCCTTTGCTAGTGCTATCTCTGTACCAAATTTCGTTCCATTCGGTTTCACCGTGTTTGAATTAATAGGGAGAATCAATTTTGACACAAAGATGGCCGCCATCCGCAAACTATTAGGTGAATGACCTATTAGATTGGTCAAAGGATGCTCCCTCCATAAAGGTATGTAGTTGCAAAATTTGGTAGAGATCGGATGATTAGGTTAATCGTAATTTGATTTAAGCTTTGAACATTCGTGTGGCCGCCATTACGTTTCAGTCAAGATGGTGGCGATATAAAACATGACACTGAGGTGCCCTTTGCTAGTGCTACCTCTGTACCAAATTTCGTTCCATTCGGTTCCACCGTGTTCGAATTAATAGGGGGAATCAATTTTGACATAAAGATGGCCGCCACCCGCAAACTATTAGGCTAATAACCTATTAGATTGGTCAAAGGATGCTCCCTCCATAAAGGTATGTAGTTGCAAAATTTGGTAGAGATCGGATGATTAGGTTAATCGTAATTTGATTTAAGCTTTGAACATTCGTGTGGCCGCCATTACGTTTCAGTCAAGATGGTGGCGATATAAAACATGACACTGAGGTGCCCTTTGCTAGTGCTACCTCTGTACCGAATTTCGTTCCATTCGGTTCCACCGTGTTCGAATTAATAGGGGGAATCAATTTTGACATAAAGATGGCCGCCACCCGCAAACTATTAGGCTAATAACCTATTAGATTGGTCAAAGGATGCTCCCTCCATAAAGGTATGTAGTTGCAAAATTTGGTAGAGATCGGATGATTAGGTTAATCGTAATTTGATTTAAGCTTTGAACATTCGTGTGGCCGCCATTACGTTTCTGTCAAGATGGCGGCGATATAAAACATGACACTGAGGTGTCCTTTGCTAGTGCTACCTCTGTACCAAATTTCGTTCCATTTGGTTTCACCGTGTTTGAATTAATAGGGGGAATTGATTTTCACACAAAGATGGTCGCCATCCGCAAACTATTAGGCTAATGACCTAGTTATTTGGTCAAAGGATGCTTCCTCTATAAAGGTATGTTGTTGCAAAATTTGGTAGAGATCGGATGATTAGGTTAATCGTAATTTGATTTAAGCTTTGAACATTTGTGTGGCCGCCATTACGTTTCCGTCAAGATGGCGGCGATATAAAACATGACACTGAGGTGCCTTTTATTAGTACTACCTCTGTACCAAATTTCGTTCCATTCGGTTGCACCGTGTTCGAATTAATAGGGGGAATCGATTTTCACACAAAGATGGCCGCCATCCGCAAACTATTACGCTGATGACATATTAGTGTGGTCAAAGGATGCTCCCCCCATAAAGGTATGTTGTTGCAAAATTTGGAAGAGATCGGATGATTAGGTTAGTCGTAATTTGATTTAAGCTTTGAACATTTGTGTGGCCGCCATTACGTTTCCGTCAAGATGGCGGCGATATAAAACATGACACTGAGGTGTCCTTTGCTAGTGCTACCTTTGTACCAATTTTCGTTCAATTCGCATTCACCGTGTTGGAATTGATAGGGGGGGGACACACATTCAGAGTACACACACTCACACACACACACGCAGACACACAGAGACACACACACACAGACTCACACACACACACACACACACAGACAGACACACTTTTTTCGCCCTGTGTTGATCTCATAAGTCTACTTTCATTTTTTGCAAAAATCGAAAGTAGGCTAAAAATGCCGTAAACAGCTGTTGCGCCCGCTCTCGTCCTGGAACGAGCGGGCGCGCTGGCAGAAGTAGAAGGTAGAAATGTCTCTTCGTTTGCGTCAGATTCAGAATCTGTAATGCGAATTATAACCCCAATTATACAGTATAACTAGTCATAGAATATACTCGACGTTTATGCGAGAGAAAAATCTGTCCACAAAGAATAAAAACAAAGGAAAGGAAAACAGATTTGACCTACTTGAAGTTGCATCGCTTGCCTTTGAACAGATCGATATTCATCCGCTAAACAGTGAATTGGTGCTATCTAGCGACAGTATGTGCAACTTCATGCTTACTGGCACCCACACGCGAGTGCTCGAGCTGTAATATTACGTTCGTCTCCAAGACAAAGCGCGAGAAATCGATCAACGTAATATTACGCTCGCCGTAGTTTTAAAAAGTAATATTACGGCGCCCGCGCTCTTAAGTGTTAACTAATCATGATGACATGGACCTGTATCGACATTAAATAATATTTTTTTGTGATAGATTTATGGCATGTAAAAGAACTTTCCAATAACTACAATTGTGTGAAGCTAAATGTGTAGGTTATATTTGATTGACGCTCTAATAGTTCCAACATTCGCCGCGAGGTGCCGGTCTCGGTGGCATCTAGCAGCAAAGTTCGCGGCTATGTGTCGTTGACGGTAGCGTTTGGTAGCAAGAGTAGGAACTACTTAAAATTGATCGTCTGCAGTCCTTACCTGAATTACAGATAGCACTCACTAATACAGCCATCATAATTAATACCGGTTATCAGACAGATTCTATACACACCCAAAGTACATGGGGGTACATGACCGCAAAACTGAGGAACCAACCAACCGAGGTGCAGTACCATAGTCTAACATTAAGACTACCTATGGCGTACACCCTAATAGTAAATTTAGCTGGAATTATAACACATTACTTAAAAACGGAGTTCAAATTTAATGCATCATTTATAAAATATTCTCCAAAATTACATTTCGGCAAAAGTTTTATTTTAAGGATAATTGAATTACGAGGTTAAATAATGTTTAAATTAACGTTCACAAAATACTTTCCAATGGATAAGTAAACTGTATTCACCTAATTAAAAAACCCATTAACAATTATATAAATATATGGTAGCACTCCCCAAAAAATAAAAATAAATTCTTATTACAAAAGAATGCACTGAAACAAGAAATGCATTTCGAGGAATGCTAAGATCTGTCACTACAGAACTGCTGTCAGACCACAGTTTCTGTATGCCGCAGAGACCCTCTTGATGAACAGAAAAGGCACAATGGATGACCTGGAGAAAGCCGAAAGATGTACCCTCAGGAAAATCCATGGCCCGAGATTGCTCCCAGATGGAACCTACAGTTTGAAATCTAATTCTGACCTGTATCGACAGTTAGAACCAGCCAATACCAGTATGCGACGTAGGAGGCTAAAGTTCTATGGGCACCTGCAACGAATGAACAGCAACAGGCTTACCAAGAAAATCTTCTCCTTGGTTAAAAGCTACAAGACTGGAAGCCTGTGGCTTAATGAAGTACTAAAGGACTTGGATTCGGCTGGAATTGCTGACCTTGATGTAGAAGATCGTTCTAAATGTTGTGCTATGGTGAATCTTGGACCCCACCACCTAGAGTCCCTAAATGTCGGAAGCCCCTTTCTCAGGAGAGAAAGGAGAAATTATCAGCAGGGCTCAAGAGATATTGGGAACGGAAAAGAGCATCGAAGAACTAGTCATAAGCGCTCCGTAGTGGGCTTAAATCAATAATAATAATGCACTGAAACCGCTGCACTGTATTTATTTATTCAATTATTTAATTTATCAATTAATTTAATTCATTCAATTAAATAACTTATTTTATTGATTTATTTCATTCATTTATTTATTTATTTATTCATTCTTATTGAATTTTACATTTCATTTTCTCCATCCAAACAATTTAGTTTTCATTCGACTACAGTAATTCAATCATTTAACTGATTTACTTATTTATTTAAATAATCTAATTTATTCATTCATATTCATTTATTTTATTTCTTCATTCATTTTAAACAATTATTTATTCAAATTAATTAATCATTCATTTATTTAATATGAATATTTTATTTTATTTATATATCCCATGATTCATATACTTTATTAATTCATTAATTAATTTATTTATTTATTCAGTTATTTATTAATATATGTTTATTTATTTATTTGATTTTTTTATATTTTATACAATCATTTAATTAATTTAATTTATTGACTCATTTTGTTTATTTATTTACTTAGTTAATTATCTATTTATTTAACGTATTAATTCATATTATATTTATTCAATTTAGTTATTTAATCATGTAATTTAATGATTCATGTTAGGCATATATACTTATATATTTCATTCTTTCATTTACATATTTATTGATTCATTTTAATAGTTTATTCATTTATTTTATCTTTTCATTCATTTAATTAAAATAATTATCTACATACCGACGATATTAAATTCATTTAATTAATTTTAATTAAAATATGTTAATTTATTTATTTATTTGTCCCCTGAATACATTAATTAATCAATTAGGTCAGTCTATTTATTTATTTCTATAATATGGGTTTGCAATGTCATTCAGAAATGGATGACAGGGGAACTAAACGAAAAGGGAAGTGGAGGTGAAAATAGCGAGGTGAAGCGTGTGTGCGTGCTTGTTCTGTGGCGTGATCTAACACACGAGTGAACCCGAGCTCCCAGCCAATGAAGAGATTAGTTCACCCGCCTGTAATTAGCTTTCCTCTTCGTGGGAGCCATTTTGATGTATGACTCATCGTGGTTATTATATTGTCATATGAAATACCAATGTCTGGTAAGTACCACAGATAGAACTATGGAACGAATAAAAAGGACGGCCATATATTTTCAGTTGGTAGGTTAATAACAATAAATTTTCACTTCCTGTTTCCAGGTAAAAGAGAGCGATGTTTAGGGTCGATAAGCTTGCATGTACACTTATCTGTACTATTAACAGACGTTGATTAATACAGTAGCAATTATTAGAACATAAACTATGCCTAGGGCTCGCAAGTAGTGTACAGAAGTTTAGAAAGGGAAATAAAAATGCTTTGGTTATCTTTCACAATATACGAGTATGATGCAAAAACATTAACTATATTGGATAATGCTCGGCCCTACGTATTAATTTCGTTATCCTATTGAATTGTTGACACCAGCTCTCTTCTATATTGGAACATGTTTTCGGACCTTCATTGGAACCTTCTTCAGCTTGTTTCCTTAGCCTAAAAACTTCATATGTATTTTATCATTTCAAATGATATTGTCGACTTCATCGTTATGCTTGAGTCAAATGTTATGCGTTACGGAGACGGAGACGGTGACGTCATGCAGCCAGGCGGGAAGCCTAAGTTAATGGTTAATAGAGTCTGTTGAAAGAGTCCTGAGGCGTCGAGCGACCTGGGGCTTCGAGCGAAGCGAAAATAATACAGGGTGACTCCTAAAGAGGTGTACAAGATGTCACACAAGAATACAGGATGACTTCTAAAGAGATATACAAGATGCCAGATAAGAATACAGGGTGCCTCCTAAAGAGGTGTGCAGGATGTCGGAGCAAAATACAGGCTGACACTTAACGAGGTGTACAGTATGTTAGATTCAATTCAAATACAGGGTGACTCTTAAAGCGTTGTAAAAGAAGTCAGACTCAAATACAGGGTGACCCTTAAAGAGGTGCCCGCGCGGGAAGCCTAAGTTAATGGGTAATGTAGTCTGTTGAAAGAGTCCTGGAGCTTCGAGCGAAGCAAGAAGCCCTCCTGAGCCTTTCTAGCATGTGTAGCATTTGTAGCATGCGTCATTTGAAATGATATAACAACTAGTCTTTCAGACTGACTGTATTTTTAGCCTATTTTCAATTTTGAAAAAATAGGCTTATGAGATCACCTTTTGTCCGTGTGTGTGTGCGTGTGTGTGTGTGTGTGTGTGTGTGATTCGTGTGTGTGTCCCCCCCTAATAAAATCTAAACGGCAGGAGTGATTTCAATGAAACTCGGAAAGTTCATAGCACTATTCCCGGCGACCTCGACCGTGCCCTTCAAATTTTGTTACGACTCACCAATCCAACATGGCGGCTGTGCGAAATATTTCACCACCATTCAATATCTCCGAAACTATTACCGATATTACCCTGACATGTTCTATGGTGATAGAGGGAACTACTATAAGTTCACTTACGTGACTTTTGAAAACCTGGTAACTACAAAACCAACATGGAGGCCAAGCGAATGTGCGACTTTAAATAGACGTTTCTCGTGATTTGACCAACCAAACGCAATAAAACTTGGTACAGTATATGTTTATATACATTGTAATGCACCGACATCTAACTTCGTTCAATTGTTTACATAATCACAAGATGGCGGATGTGCGAAATATTTCACCGGCATTCGATATCTCTGAAACTATTAGCGTCATCTCCCTAAAATTTTGTACGGAGATAAAGGGCACTACTGGAAGTCCACCTATAAGACTTTCAAAAACCGGTTAACTACAAAACGAACATGGCGGCCAAGCGAATTTGAAAATGTTAAATAGACCTTTCTCGCGATTTAATGTTCCAAGCGCACTGAAACCTGGTACAGGAAATATTTATACACATTGTAATCCACTGGTATCTAATTTAGTTCAATTGTTTACATAACCTCAAGATGGCGGCAGTGCGAATTTTAAAATTAAGTTTTTATTTCTTGTGATGTAGTCATGCGATCGAAGTGAAAGTTTGAATAATGGACCTACGCAATAATTTTCCTTTAATGGTACATGACTCTATGGCCTATACATTTAACAATCCAACATGGCGACCATCCGAAATATTTAGACGATACTGAATATCTACGAATCTATTTTAGCAATCAAACTGCATTTTTTAATGTTCATAGGGGCTATGAACATAAGTTCACCTATAGGACCTTAAATAACCTGGTGATCACAAATCCAACATGGCGGTGACGCGAATTATAAATATTCACATGGACGTTTCTCGCAATTTTACCATCCGAGTGCAGTGAAACTTGGTACAGTAAATCCTTATACGAATGATAATCCACTGGCATCTAATTTATTTCAATTGTTTCCATAACCTCAAGATGGCAGCTGTGAAACCTTTTAAAATCTCCTTGTTTTTTCTTGTGTCCTAATTATGCGATTGAAGTTTGAATACTACTCGTTCACAATAATCTGCATGTAACAGTGCATAACTCTAGGACCTACATATATAAAATCCAACATGGCGACCATCCGAAATATTTAGTCGGTTCTTAATATCTACGAATTATTACAGCAATCAAACAGAAATTGTGTATGTTGATAGTGGCAATTAACATAAGTAGGATATATGAAAATAGGCTGTATAGTTCTTCACGGAACTACTTGTTATATATATAGATAGATGATGATGATGATAATTGTTGTTTTAAGGGGCCTAACATCTAGGTAATTAGCCCCTAGCGGTTTGGGTGATAATAAAAGATGAGATAAGAATGAAAACTATAACTAATACTAACTAAATACTTGCATACAGGGGCAGATGACCAAGTAGTTCCACCCCTTAAAACGACAATAATAACTAACACTTTCATACTAGAGGAAGAAATGGAAAACACATAAAGGATAAAGCAAATAAAGGACAGGAAGAAATGAAATGCCCTCAACCCTCGAAGAATGAGGATGGAGGGACTTTGAAGGAAGGAGAGCTATGATGGGCAGATAGGGAAGGAAAACAGGGGAAAATATGGACCCAGCTCAGGAATCCCTCGTGATCGCCAACTCCCGAACACACCGGATGTGAGCCCTTGAGGGTGTAGGAAGGAAGCTTTTATATTTACGTGACCGTTAATCATGCGATCATGAGCCACGGGACCTCCTTTTTACGTGGAATCCGAACCACAGGACATGGCATTTCACTTCGAAAATCTCACATGCATTGACCGGGAATCGAACCCTGTCTACATTGGTGAGAGGCCAACAGCTTGACCGCTGCGCCACCACGCCTAGTACTATCCAGGGTGCACCAGACGTCGTGGGGCTACACACACCCTGCCTCCTTAAGGGCCGAGCAGAAAGCAGTAGATAACATGAAAAGAAACAGAAGGCTGACCCCTTGAAAGAGAAGGGTATAAGGAATGATGAGACAAGGGCCAGAAAGGTGGAAAAGGAAGAGACTGCCTAGGCCTCGGATACCCTAGTACCGTCGGAGTCGGAAGAGAACAAGAGTTAACCAAGAGAGGTCGACAGGAAATAAAACTGAGATGAACCCGGCACAAGTAAGTAGAAGCAACGCCGGACTCAGCTGGGGTCCCATGGTCGCCAAACAACGTCCCACTAGACGTGAGCCCCTGGGGGAAGTTTTTATGAATCATGACATCAATGGCAATATTAATAAACATTGTAGGGATAATATTGATACGGATGGGCGACTTCAAATCGAGTACGGTACTTACAATAGAACAATATTAACAAAATAGACGGACAGTCATGCTATTCAAACAACATTAACCCAAAAAGGTTTTCTTCCACAGACCTCCACAAGACCCATTTCATTTTGAGAGCTAGAATTTAGTGCTTTTCAGTCGGTCAACACGAATGTACCCAAAAGAGATGGGTTATGCCCTAATCCTGAAATAAATTACATGAGATTAATAAAACACTAGGATGACCAGTTTCGATCGTCAAGCGATCATCATCAGATCCATTACACTTAGGCCTCAAAATCTATGTTTGAAATACAGGTGAAAATATTTAAATATGTACAATTATTTAGTTGCAGTATTGGTACTGCAACTGTCAGTGTATGCTAAATGCAGTATATATGTTAGGTGAAATGCTAAATGGTGATAGCTATCCGGAGATTGTACTTTAGAGAGATTATATGGTTGTAAACTATGGTTAAACTATAAAATTTTTGGCTAACTACTTATCTGATTGTCTTCCGTATTACAGCTACTCGCAGTTTTCGTGCTCACTGGAACTCGCTGTGCGGTCGACTGCGGTGGTTTTATAGTTTAACCATAGTTTACAACCATATAATCTCTCTAAAGTACAATCTCCGTATAGCTATCACCATTTAGCATTTCACCTAACATATATTCTGCATTTAGCATACACTGACAGTTGCAGTACCAATACTGCAACTAAATAATTGTACATATTTAAATATTTTCACCTGTATTTCAAACATAGATTTTGTAGCCTAAGTGTAATGGATCTGATGATGATCGCTTGACGATCGAAACTGGTCATCCTAGTGTTTTATTAATCTCATGTAATTTATTTCAGGATTAGGGCATAACCCATCTCTTTTGGGTACATTCGTGTTGACCGACTGAAAAGCACTAAACTCTTGTTTACTAAGGCAACACTGAAAATATGGCTTCAAACACCACAATTTTGAGAGCTCTTTAATTCAAGACAATAAATTTTTATGCATCTATTTCAACTACAATCTTACCGGGTGAGTTAGCCGAGGTCGTTGCGGCATGACTGTTGGCAGTCGCTCACATCCGGGAGGCGAAGAGGTTCGAATCCCCCCGCCGGCAACCTTGAAGATGGTCTTCTGTGGTTTCCCATCTTCCTTCCAGGCAAATGCCGGGGTTGGTCCTTAACTATAGGCCACAGCCGCTACCTTCCAACTCCTCGACCCTCCCTTCCAACTTTCCTCCCCAACGGTACTTGTAGCTCACCCATTGGGTGTCCGTCTCGAAGCAGCTACAAAAAAAAACTGGCGAGCCGAACATGTCCTCGGACACTCCCGGCACTAAAAGCCATACGCCAAAAAAAAAAAAAAAAAAACTACAATCTTTAGTTTCTTAGCAACACAACTACCCCAAACATCCTTTGCCCTATCTGTACCATGCCTTGGATTACTTATTTCCAACAATTATGTTCCATAGTAAGTATTTTTCTACTTTCATGAATTAATATTTAAGTATATTCATTTCAACATAGAGGTCTACTTATAATATTGTTTGTTTTTTCTCTTCATACAGGTTAGGCCTACTTCATTAATACGCATATTCGTACCCATCTAGGGAGGACCTACAGCTTTAAGAATCAAAATTTGTCATTTTTCATTTTTTTTTTACGTTTATTGATTCTTCCTCTTCAAATCACTGCAACAATTTCTTTGATATGTATATTACTTTTAAAGTTATGACCAAAAACGTGCAGGGGAGTTTAGGAAGTGTGCCTACACTTTGTTGCTCGTTTCCCGAAACTTTGAATTTTCAAATCCGTTTCCTTAGTAACTGCCAGAGTTTTCTAGATAATGAAGTGAAATTTAGTATACATGTGTATCTTAGGGACGAACACTATGACCTAGAACTGTTGTTGTTGTATATGTCATAGTTTCGGTTTTTAAAAAATATTCAGTGAAAAAATGCAAAAAAGTTACACTTAAATATAAGCTTTAAAAAATAAACAAATTCTTTATAGATTCCAATGATTTTAGGTCAATCTCTAGCTACCGTATTAGTAAATACAATGAAAAAAGTTTTTTTGAAAAACAATGATATTTGTGTAACATATTAGGGAAACGGTGGATCAGTGCACAATATGCAGCCGCCATTTTAAATTCCTAATTTGCGGAAATGCATTCGCCAAACGACTTGTAAATACACGAACATATTGGAAAAGCACAGTGTGATTGGCAGAACAAATTAAAATTCATTACTACTTTCTGTTGCTGAGAAATCAAAAAGTGAAATATACATGATTTTCGGATCCTTAATGGTGTAGGTCCCCCCTTCTCAATCCTAACCTAACAATTTCCACATACACAGTATTAAAGCCACGTAAGTGTTCTATGGTTTATGTTGAACCCTTATTGATCTACGATAAATAAGTATTCATATTTATTATTATTATTATTACTACGGCCCAGGCAGTACTTGAGGAAGTCGATATGGATATAAGGGAGGCCAGGATTTCGTAATGATTGCAACAGGAGCTGAGCTGGTAGCTATTCTTGGGGGACGGCTAGAATTAGTCGGGTTCAAGGCCAAATTGAGCAACTACATGTACCAAATTGGAAGCATAAAGGAAGGATCACGAGTCACTTGCAACGAACATCAGATTGAACCAGCCAATCACAAGAGACCAAGCCATGACCACGCGGTGGACAGCGTCAGTAGTAAAAAGCCCGCGGAATTGAGTATCTAAAGAACCGCCGAACGGATTAATCTCTGCACGTGTGCTTTGAGACGTTTGATTTATTTGAAGAAGAATGACACTAGTCCCATATTTGTGAGACAAAAACTCTGGAAGTTTTTATCCGATTCCACCCCACTCCTCCGTCCCCTGTCAGTTTCTAATAAATAGTTTGGCATGACGCTACTCTAAGTCAATCGTTTTGGAGCCTTGAGAGGCTAACTTCACGCCAGTTTGCATCGTGATTTTAACGCTCTGAATTGGTTAAGTCATTTTATTTTGTGAGCTCTGAGGAGCTAAAGTCACATCGGTGCATTATCGAATTTTAAAGCTCTAGTACATTTATTCTGAAATCAACTTTATTTTGTGAGCTAAATATTTCACGCCAGTGCGTGGTAACTTGTAACATTTACTTAAAGACGACCATTTCAGCTCTGAGGGGCAAGTCTTGTAACACCATAATTAGCGCTCACCGGAGCGAAGGTCAACAGTACAGTACGGAAATACCGAGCAAGGTAGCGACTGCCAGTGCAGCCTAGATCTTAAACTTGTTATCGAGCCAGTGACGTGGTCTCGAGGTGTACATTTTATGTACAGATTGCAGTGTATTTTATATGTGTTTTATTGTGCGTGTGTGCGAGATATCTAGGGCCAGTCTTCGCAATTAATCGCATTAGGACAATTGTGGGCGAATTGAGTAACCTGCAAGCGATTATAGATAGGTCAAATAGTTAACATTGAACTTTTCTGCCAAGGAGACGATACCAAGATGAACAGCACGTGGTTTGGAGTTGGGATGATTTCCAACAATTCAACGCAGACGACCACGATGGAGCACTAATTTGTCCATAGGGGCAATGGGCTGAGGAGGATGTCCTTAGTTCTACAAGCAGATCGGTGATGTACAAAAATTGGATTATTTCAATTATGTAGTTAGATTTGGCCGGGGAACCTTTGTAAATAGTCATGTTTCTTTTCTTGTTGTTTAGAGTTTTTCTTGCACCGACACTAAATGTTTTAAATGTCCGTTGGCGCATGGCCAAAGTGTTTGTTATATTTGTTTTTCCTTGAGTCATGTGTAATGTGCGCGGCGTGCGTGCGTGATTTTTATCCTTGCAAATGCGGAACCCGTTACATTCGATAAATGGTGCTTTATTAACGTTAATATTTGAAGTAGGAATATGAGGTAATTACTGTAAGATATTTGCTGAACAGGTTATTATTCATATTAGGGTTGCCAAGCGCACCAATTTAAAAGTAATTTGTAGAACACCTTCGTTCTAATTTTGATAGATTTTTTTGAGTCCTTTTCAGGTTGACTAGTTACGGCATAGAACGGTGGCGCCAGCATGTGGAAATTATTTGTGTCTTTTTATTTCAGGGTCTGTCAAAACCCATACGTGTGATTGTGTGTGTGTTATTGTGTCAAGTGTGTGTTGATTCTACGTGAGGAGGGGGTAGAGGTCCTACCGCCCTCATATATTTTTTGCTGCTGTTGTATTTTTGATGGAAAGACAGGGTGCTCTAGGGAGACCGCTGTTTCTTGTCCATATTTTTCTGACACACACACACGTATTATTGTGCTTTGGGGCACACTTCTTCGAGATTCGACCCCATGTCCTGGGAGGTCGAGGATTTGACACGTGGGTTGACAGATATGCAGAGTTCCACAAACCGCCCGTTTTGCCTGGTGACTTATTTTTGATAGGCAGTCCTGATTGTCCGACTGACCCTTGTAAGCTTTCATGTAGCAAACCTGTTCATTGTGATGGTTATTTTTAAAGCCATAATTAATTGGGGAGTTCGCCATGTGTGCAACGGCTTGTTGTACGTTGTATGGGTAAAATATTGTATTATTAACGTAAATGTTGGCCGTGTGCCTATTGCTTTGTTTATGACTCGATTCATGTAATTTTTTGTGTCACACCCGTGCGGTGTAGTGGTAGAGTACTTGTAAATTTTGACAGCGGTCATTTGTGTATTTTTTATTGGTCACGTGTTAATGTACTTGTGTTGATTTGTGTGAGAAGTCCTAAGTTTTTAGGCAGTAAATGTTGCTACGGCAATTTGATTCCAATTTCATACGGAAATTTTGTGTTTGTTTATATTAGATTTAGGAAGTGTCGGTTTTAATTTTAAGTATTGTAGTTGTGTTCCCCCGTGTCGGTCTAGCTCTAAGAAATGTGGATTCGTTGTCTGAAAGATTATTCTGGATGATGACGAATCACGCATTCATTGTACACATCGTGATGCATGTAGAACGACATACGCACATATATGGTCACTTTTGTTATTTTTATCGTAGGGACACTTGGTCCAGGTAATTAATCTCTCCAGAGATTTTGGCCTAGTTTTTTTTGGCATTTTATTAAGTGGGAGTCAGATGGGAGTTTTTGTTGTTAATTGTTGTGTGTATATATGGTGATTTGTTTATTAAATTCATTTGTTTTAACCCTGGCTTCACTCTTTCCTGCATGTTATTTTGTTATATGTTACCCTGCAAGTTAATGAAGCGCCTTGACAACAACTTACGATATGAACCGTTACACCCCCGAAACTGAGTCTCATATGCTTCTTTGCAAGGGTTCATAAAACAAAAAATGGCTGCCCAATTGGGGATTGTTGTTGTTGTTGCTTCGCTGACCTCATATTTATTTCGTTGAGAAATGATGCCAGGTCAAGCGGACATGTAAATTCAGTAAATTGAGGCGATGTTGTACCGCCATGTGCATTAGTAAAATCACTGAGTTCCTAAAGTTAGAGATATTGAACAAGGTTAGAATTTGATATTGTATTTGTTATAAACTTGTTCTGGCGCCCGACATTAAAATTAGAAATTTGCATTATTATTGAACTCAGTCAAAGCAGGATGGTGTGGCCTTATATTTGACATTTAATTGACTTCGGTTAATTGGTGTTTCGTAAATTCTGTTGGTTAGGAATTTAAAAGCAGATCACCAGGGGTTATTTTGTTGTTTGGGAATAAGTGTCATTGTATTCAGTAAATTTTGTTACTGAAATTTTCATTAAATTAGAGCCAGTAATATTTAAATGTGTGACATGTATGTGTGTATATGACTGAAACCTTGGCCCATGACCCTGTTTTCTCTGAATATATTTGTGTGTGGGAAATGGCGATTGTTGACGAAATTAAGGCATTGTTGGAACAGATGTCCGTAAAGACGGAAGAACAATTAGAACAGATGTCCGTAAAGACGGAAAAACAATTGAAAGAACAATTAGGAGCTCAGCGGGAGCATAATGATAAACAATTAAATGACATTACGGTCCAGTTACAAGCGCAGAAGATAGACTGTGAAAAACAATTACATGATATGAGCGGTAATATTTCGGTCCAGTTAGAAGTCCAGAAATTAGACACGGACAAACAATTAAATGAACTAAATCACAAATTGTCGGAACAGGCGGTAACACAAACGGCACAAACCGAACAATTAGGAAAAATCACTAATGACATTAATCAGAGCGTTAAAAAGGTTGAGAAACTGGCAGACGAGGTTGCGGAGAACAACGTCAAACAGTTAGGCGAAATGAAGAAGTTGGAGGCGAAATTTGATAACAAATTAATACAATTTGACGAGATGGTGGCAGATAAACTCAAGCAGATAGAGGCAGCATGTGTCAATAACACCGCGGGAATGAAGAAAACCCAAGAGAAATTACAGCAACAAATTAATTCGGTAGACAGCAACGTGCTGGAATTAATAAAGGAAATTGATAAAGTCGAGGTTAAGGCTGAAACCGAACGGATACACTTGCGGGAAAATTTAGAGGAGCAATTAGGCAAAACACAAGAGATCATAAGAAAAGAGATGGAAGGCCAGCTAATAAAAACACAAGAGTCATAAGACAAGAAGTAGGAGAGCAGCTCGTCAAGACTCGGGATAATCTGGAAGGCCAACTAATAAAAACACAAGAGGTTATAAGAGAGGAGGTTGGAGAACAGATACGTGAAGAGCTAGAGAAAAATCAGGAAAGGAACGAGGAGAAAATTAATAGCTTGAAAAGTAGGATCCGGCGAGATTGGGACCAGCAGGCTCACGCAAATAAGGAAGACCGGCTGACAGTTTTAAAGCGAATGCAGGCATTGGAGGAAAATGTAAAGTCAAAATTACAGGAACACTCAGAGTTAATCATCAAAAACGAGATTAGATCTTTAGAGAATGCGACATTATTTTCGACTGAAAATATACCGGAGAAGCAGGGAAGTATTGGAAGCCCTGCAGGCTTGAAGTTGGCTGAGGATACAAGCCGGGGTCAAAGTCCCAGACTAACGAGTAATGCATTCCAGCAATACAGGGGAGAGACCTCAACACCGCAACCGAACTTGGCACCCGCCCAAGACATCCAAGTCATTCGGGGTAATGATTTTAACCCCGATAAATTTAAGGAACATTTAGGAACCACTCCCAAAGCATTTTTACGACAATTAACTGATTACTTTAATGACCAGCACATCGGCCCTGAGAAACAATTAAGACTAGTGGAGAAATTTTTAGAAGGACCTAGTCTAACCTGGTTTTTAAGCTTTAAGTACACGTTCACAGACATGGCTCAATTCCGCGAGGCATTTTTGAAGAAGTTTTGGAGCCCTTCGTTACAGCAGGGGTTGAGAATGGACCTGTACACGCGAAAATATCATAGTACGCATCCAACCCGGTTTTCAGAATTCTTCAGCCAGCAATTGGTAAAATTCAGAGACTTTGACGACCCGCCTAGCGAGCAAAATATGGTTCTAACCATCGGGAAACAACTCCCAATGCACATCCAACAACTATTAGTCGCAGGAAACATTCAAACCGCAGTCCAAGCCGAAGAATTACTCAGACACTTAGACGAGAGGAGTATGGTGAGCCCACAGACAGGAAGGAGGAATATGGAATGTGTCAACACGGCAGAGATAGTTCAGGGACTCCAAAATAACCACAGCCAGGGGAACCTAACTAAGACACAATCCACAGGGACACAATTCACACCGAGAAGGCAAGATTTTGACGGCCGAAACCAGTTCAACAATAATAATCAGAACTATCAGAATAACCGCGGGAGATACAATCAGAACAACCAAAATCAAAACAATCAGTGGACGTACCAACGGGAGTACACAAATTGGAGGGGAAACCAGAGACAAGGTAGACCTTACCAAAGAAATGGGGATGGTAGATGGAATAACGGCAGGGACTATCGCCAAGAAAATAGTGGAGATTATCGGAACAACTGGGACGAGCGATATATTGAATCACGAAAATACTTGGATCAATTAAGTACTGAAGAAGCGGAGAAGGAGAAGTGGGGGCGTGCCATGGCGAACAGATAGAGCCCAGACAATCATCAAGGAGAGGGGGCAGAGAGTTTATTGAGACAACAGGAGCGACAGAATGACAACCGGCGAAACACAACAAATGGGTCCCGGGATAAAAAAAAAAAATGAACTGAAAAGTGATAGGCTGAAAATGGAGGTCGCCAGGGAGCAAGAAGAGATGATAGTGGCCAATATAGAAGAGTGGGTAGCATTCCCGGACGACTGCCTGGAGGAAGTGGTGAAGAACCGTGAAAATGTTATCAGACAGCTACCAATTATTTACGCGCATATTGGAGGCATGAGGGTGAGATGTTTGATTGATACAGGTAGCCAGGTGAGCTTAGTCGCTGATATTTTGATAAAGGAAATAGGGAGAAAACAAACTGTTCCTATTATGCCGGTACCGCTAATGAAAGTCAGAGGTGTTGTTCCTGACAAAACTATAAATTGTAAACAGCAAGCATTTCTAGATCTGGAAATATTGAACCATACTTTTTCACAAACATTCATTGTTATTCCAAAGATGAACTACAACATAATTTTAGGAGCCAACTTCATCTGCGATTTTCATGCTGTAATTGACTTACATAACAACACTGTAAGCTTCAAACAAGTAGAGGGGTTGAATCATGTGGGGTTAAACATGGAAGAGAGTCCGTTGGAGAGAGAGGCCAATACTTGGGTTGTTGAAGAATGCACTAATGAGGCCGGAGATAAGAACTTGACGGGGGAGCGAGTCAGCCAGACAGCAGTGCTAGAAATTGACAGCCGAGATATTTCGCAGGAACTTTGGGTGCATTTGGCGGAAGAAGAAATTAGCGGAACCAAATTTGAAATTCTACTTCAGGAGCGACTTAAGGAGGCCATCGTAGGGGAACCTGATAGAAGAAGACTGGAAGAAATTTTAAGATTACATAAAGGAGCTTTCGACACCGTACCTGGAAAAGTTTTAAATTTTCAATATGCCATGCAAGTGACAGATTGGACCCCATTTAAAAGTAAATTGTACCCGATCCCAGAGAAATATTTTTCTCAGGTGAAGGACATTATTACTAACTTATTAGATTCTGGCATGATAAGGAAAGCGGCAACCCCTTACCTGAACGCAATATTGGCTGTGGCCAAGCCAAACGGATCAATTAGGCTATGCCTAGACGCGCGAGTTTTGAACAGCAAACTGCTAGTTGAGCATGACCAAGCACCTAGGATCAAAGATGTTTTGAAAGGCTTCCGCGGGAAGAAGATATACTCAAGTGTTGATTTGACGAATAGTTTCCACCATCTTGAACTTGAAGAAAAATCCCAATTGTTGACGGGATTTTATTCGATAATCAAAGTTATATCTGGTGTCGAATGCCCTTTGGCGTGAAAACTGCGGGTTGTGCACTCATTAGAGCACTCGATAGAAATCTGACTGAGGAGGTCAAGAACTTCACCACGAGATATGTTGATGACATATTCATTGCATCCGAGACAATGGAGGAACACCTGATAAATTTAAATAAACTGCTGGACAACTTGAGAACCATGAACTTCAAGATTAACCTAAAGAAATCACATTTTTGCCAGAGCGAGATTTTATATTTGGGGCATATAATCGATGTCGAGGGCGTGCGGCCTAATCCAGCCAAGGTTGATGCTATTAAGAAATTTCCCACACCTACCAAAGTCAAACATGTGAGAGCGTTTTTGGGAGTGACGGGCTTCTTCAAAGAAAATTGCCCTGGTTACACAGAAACAGTAGCGCCTATGCAGGAGATGTTGAAGAAAGCGAATCGTTGGTCGTGGAACGAGGAGTGCGACAGGTCTTTTAAAGCAACGAAGGAGTTATTGGAAAATTGTGTGAAACTTGGATATCCGGATTTTGAGAAGCGATTTATTATTCAAGCAGATGCTTCATTGATTGGAATCGGTGCTATGCTGTACCAAGAGGACGCTGAAGAACCCAAGAAGAAATCCTATTTGGCATTTACGAGTCGTAAATTAAGGAAACATGAGAGGAACTACACAGTTACGGAACTTGAGATGCTAGCAATTCTATATTCTCTTCAACGGTGGCGTAAGATGATCTATGGTTATTCCATCATTGTTAGAACCGACCACCATGCACTGACATTTTTATTCAAGACAACAATGGCAAGTGAGAGAGTTACGCGCTGGTCCATCTACATACAGCAGTTTGACATCACAATAGAGCATTGCCCTGGAAGGATGAACGTCATACCAGATGCCTTGAGTAGAAATCCTGAGGACGGAAACGAAGTAACAGCGGTAGTTCACAATATTACCTTAACACCTAAGGCTCGTGAGTTTTTGGCAAGATTGAAGGATATTCGGAAGGAGCAAGAAGCAGACCCATGGATGATGATGATGATAAAATTCTACAGGAAGGAATTACAACCGAATTCACCTGAGTACCGAGAAGCCAGTGCTAAACAAGCGAGATTTCACTACTTAAATAACTTGTTACATAAGTACGTGGATGAGCATCATACTAAACTGCGAATCCTAGTTCCAGCATCACTACAGAGTGGATTAACTTGGCATATTCACGAGAGCCTAGCACATATCGGCACGGATAAGACTGAAGCTACGATAGGGGAGACCTTTACTTGGCCTAAGATGAGATTCACCATTGTTGAAGTAATTAGAACGTGTGACGCATGCCAGCGCACGAAGCCGAACAACTTTATTCTGAAACAACCTCCATGACCACTTTTACCGCAAAAACCATGCGAGATGCTCGCTATTGATTGCTTTGGCCCTTTAGTAAAAGGAAAGCGTGGATGCCGACACCTTCTGGTGTGTGTCGACGTATTTTCGAAGATGGTCGTGCTATGTCCTATTCAGAAGACGACATCAAGACAAGTCCTCAGTCGAATTAAGAACAAAGTTATTCCGATGCTTGGGAAGCCGGAATCCATACTATCAGATCACGGTACCTATTTCACGAGCAATGTTTTTAGGCAAGGTTTGGAGAGCCTAGGAATAAAACACGTATTTTCAAGCATTCGTCATCCTTGTGGAAATCCGAGCGAGAGAACAATTCGCTGTGTTGCCAAGTACTACAGAGTAATGATTCCTAACGAACACAATAAATGGGTTGACAAAGTAGGGGAAATTGAGATGTGCATGAACACCACTAAGCACGAATCGACGGGTCAAGTCCCACTGATTGTACACCACAACAGATTGCCAGAAAGAACTTGGGACAAGATCATTCCATGCCCAAAGGATCCATTATTAGCGCATGACTTGCGAATCCAGCGAACAAGAGAGCACATGAGGAACCAAGCGGACCGAAGGCTGAGACGATACCGAGGAAAGAAGTTTCACCGAGAGTTACAAGAACAAGAATTAGTGCTGGTTCGTAGACCACCGATCTCCGACCCTAAGAACAAAGTCTTCGCAAAATTCTGTCCAAAATGTATTGGCCCGTTCCGGGTAATTAAGAATCTGGGTAACAATGCCTATAGGCTTGAGGAAGTGAGCACTGGTGCAAAATCTGTTTTTAATAGCGCCAATTTAAAACCTTACTACAGAAGGGAACCATTTGATGACTAGGAAAGATGATGTGTGCAGAATCTGCATTGCAAAAATTTTATTTTGAGAGCCAACACTCAAATCTACGTGGAACGCCAGAGTAGGCACTTTGTTTGTAAACAACGAGCAGCTGAGACGACAGGAGTGGCAATCATGCGAGGAGAAGGGGGAGACCTAGTGAGGAAGTATGAATGACATTCCAGCGAGAAAGAGAGCGCACTAATTGAGTCAGAGGGGCGTACACTCGAGCAGCTGAGTGAGATTTAAAGAGATGTGTTGTTACTACAGTGGATTTTGCTTTTGAAATCCAAACCAATAAATTGCTTCGAATTTCAAAACCTTGCTGAGGATAAATGAACCCTTATTGATCTACGATAAATAAGTATTCATATTTATTATTATTATTACTACGGCCCAGGCAGTACTTGAGGAAGTGGACATGGATATAAGGGAGGCCAGCATTTCGTAATGATTGCAACAGGAGCTGAGCTGGTAGCTATTCTTGGGGGACGGCTAGAATTAGTCGGGTTCAAGGCCAAATTGAGCAACTACATGTACCAAATTGGAAGCATAAAAGAAGGATCACGAGTCACTTGCAACGAACATCAGATTGAAGCAGCCAATCACAAGAGACCAAGCCATGACCACGCGGTGGACAGCGTCAGTAGTAAAAAGCCCGCGGAATTGAGTATCTAAAGAACCGCCGAACGGATTGATCTCCGCACGTGTGCTTTGAGACGTTTGATTTATTTGAAGAAGAATGACACTACTCCCATATTTGTGAGACAAAAACTCTGGAAGATTTTTATCCGATTCCACCCCACTCCTCCGTCCCCTGTCAGTTTCTAATAAATAGTTTGGCATGACGCTACTCTATTCAATCGTTTTGGAGCCTTGAGAGGCTAACTTCACGCCAGTTTGCATCGTGATTTTAACGCTCTGAATTGGTTAAGTCATTTTATTTTGTGAGCTCTGAGGAGCTAAAGTCACATCGGTGCATTATCGAATTTTAAAGCTCTAGTACATTTATTCTGAAATCAACTTTATTTTGTGAGCTAAATATTTCACGCCAGTGCGTGGTAACTTGTAACATTTACTTAAAGACGACCATTTCAGCTCTGAGGGGCAAGTCTTGTAACACCATAATTAGCGCTCACCGGAGCGAAGGTCAACAGTACAGTACGGAAATACCGAGCAAGATAGCGACTGCCAGTGCAGCCAAGATCTTAAACTTGTTATCGAGCCAGTGACGTGGTCTCGAGGTGTATATTTTATGTACAGATTGCAGTGTATTTTATATGTGTTTTATTGTGCGTGTGTGCGAGATATCTAGGGCCAGTCTTCGCAATTAATCGCATTAGGACAATTGTGGGCGAATTGAGTAACCTGCAAGCGATTATAGATAGGTCAAATAGTTAACATTGAACTTTTCTGCCAAGGAGTCGATACCAAGATGATCAGCACGTGGTTTGGAGTTGGGATGATCTCCAACAATTCAACGCAGACGACCACGATGGAGCACTAATTTGTCCATAGGGGCAATGGGCTGAGGAGGATGTCCTTAGTTCTACAAGCAGATCGGTGATGTACAAAAATTGGATTATTTCAATTATGTAGTTAGATTTGGCCGGGGAACCTTTGTAAATAGTCATGTTTCTTTTCTTGTTGTTTAGAGTTTTTCTTGCACCGACACTAAATGTTTTAAATGTCCGTTGGCGCATGGCCAAAGTGTTTGTTATATTTGTTTTTCCTTGAGTCATGTGTAATGTGCGCGGCGTGCGTGCGTGATTTTTATCCTTGCAAATGCGGAACCCGTTACATTCGATAAATGGTGCTTTATTAACGTTAATATTTGAAATAGGAATATGAGGTAATTACTGTAAGATATTTGCTGAACAGGTTATTATTCATATTAGGGTTGCCAAGCGCACCAATTTAAAAGTAATTTGTAGAACCCCTTCGTTCTCATTTTGATAGATTTTTTTGAGTCCTTTTCAGGTTGACTAGTCACGGCATAGAACGGTGGCGCCAGCATGTGGAAATTATTTGTGTCTTTTTATTTCAGGGTCTGTCAAAACCCATACGTGTGATTGTGTGTGTGTTATTGTGTCAAGTGTGTGTTGATTCTACGTGAGGAGGGGGTAGAGGTCCTACCGCCCTCATATATTTTTTGCTGCTGTTGTATTTTTGATGGAAAGACAGGGTGCTCTAGGGAGACCGCTGTTTCTTGTCCATATTTTTCTGACACACACACACGTATTATTGTGCTTTGGGGCACACTTCTTCGAGATTCGACCCCATGTCCTGGGAGGTCGAGGATTTGACACGTGGGTTGACAGATATGCAGAGTTCCACAAACCGCCCGTTTTGCCTGGTGACTTATTTTTGATAGGCAGTCCTGATTGTCCGACTGACCCCTGTAAGCTTTCATGTAGCAAACCTGTTCATTGTGATGGTTATTTTTAAAGCCATAATTAATTGGGGAGTTCGCCATGTGTGTAACGGCTTGTTGTACGTTGTCTGGGTAAAATATTGTATTATTAACGTAAATGTTGGCCGTGTGCCTATTGCTTTGTTTATGACTCGATTCATGTAATTTTTTGTGTCACACCCGTGCGGTGTAGTGGTAGAGTACTTTTAAATTTTGACAGCGGTCATTTGTGTATTTTTTATTGGTCACGTGTTAATGTACTTGTGTTGATTTGTGTGAGAAGTCCTAAGTTTTTAGGCAGTAAATGCTGCTACGGCAATTTGATTCCAATTTCATACGGAAATTTTGTGTTTGTTTATATTAGATTTAGGAAGTGTCGGTTTTAATTTTAAGTATTGTAGTTGTGTTCCCCCGTGTCGGTATAGCTCTAAGAAATGTGGATTCGTTGTCTGAATGATTATTCTGGATGATGACGAATCACGCATTCATTGTACACATCGTGATGCATATAGAACGACATACGCACATATATGGTCACTTTTGTTATTTTTATCGTAGGGACACTTGGTCCAGGTAATTAATCTCTCCAGAGATTTTGGCCTAGTTTTTTTTGGGCATTTTATTAAGTGGGAGTCAGATGGGAGTTTTTGTTGTTAATTGTTGTGTGTATATATGGTGATTTGTTTATTAAATTCATTTGTTTAACCCTGGCTTCACTCTTTCCTGCATGTTATTTTGTTATATGTTACCCTGCAAGTTAATGAAGCGCCTTGACAACAACTTACGATATGAACCGTTACACCCCCCGAAACTGAGTCTCATATGCTTCTTTGCAAGGGTTCAATGTATATCTTCCTTTTCTGAGTTTCTAGTATTCGTTTCTCATTTCTATATTAATTTTTGCTTTAATTTTCTCCTACTTCAAGCTGGTTTTGTATCAAGGCTTACATCTTTCTTATTTAATATATTTTTGTAACAGATCAGGTTTAAAAATAATAATGTGGTGCTTTTAACTTTCAGACGATTAATATTTTTGAATAATTTTAGATAATAACGTCAGTTGTGGGAAATTTGTTAAAAGTAAGTTCTTGCACCTTTTTATATTATAATTTGCGCCGAGGAAGGTCACAATGTGGCCTAAACCGGTACAACATTAAATGTACATCATATATTGTCTTATGGTTTTTATCTCCTTATTATAATGCATATATTGAATTATATTTTTAAAATGTTGCTTTCTGATTTTAATATGAGTAATATTTTCTTAATTCATAATGTAAGGACGTCCAATACGCAATGTTTATTTATGCTCGACCCTGACTATTATATGTCAGAAAACTGTACTATAATGAGGCTCATTATAACACTATTAGCCTACTTTCGATTTTTGCAAAAAATGAAAGTAGACTTATGAGATCAACACAGGGCGAAAAAAGTGTGTCTGTCTGTGTGTGTGTATTGTTTTAGATCCCTTATTTAGGGGTGGTAGGACCTAAAACGGAAGAGTTACTGTATTGATTTTGAATGGAGTGTCTAAAAGGGGGTAGCTGCCTTTGGAGGGGCAAGCTGACCAGTGTGGAGTGTTGTTTAGCGTTAGGAACTAGGGGGCGCTCCTATAAAGACTGTAAATGTGGTTTAAGGGATGTAGCCTTAGCACGCGGGTCGATGTACTAGTCGCCCAGCCGGCTACTTATTATATGATCACCTTGCTAGTGTCAGCGGTTCGGCACGCGCTTCACTTGAGCACGCGAGCCGCTGTGAGGAATACAATGACGTCTGAGTTGGCGTTATTACTACGGTGTGTCACGTCTGACTGTGACGGGAGTAAGGAAGGACGTTGGGACGTGAAGAAGAGTGTAGATCAGTAATGCAAGTGTAAGAGACTGACCAAGTGTTTATTGGTCAGCAATGAGTAACTGTTAGTCCCTTTTAAGGGATCTTGTGATGTTATAATGTGAGTACAAACTGTGGGTGTTAGGTTACAAAAGTAGGATTCTGAACACTGACTGACTGACTCACCTCGGTTGACACTGTCGTTAGCCTCCGGCTGTCTCGTCGAAGCACTGATGATGGAGAGATCCTCGTGACCCACTTAAGGCACCTTTTATACCTTTAGCCTCTGTTCTGTCAGCGCGTTGTGGCATAGTTGAACCAGTTTGTAGTATGTCGCTGTGTGTCATAATTACGCAAGGGTTGAGCTGCTTTATGGAGTAGCCAGCTGCCCTTATAGTATTGATGGATATTGGGTAGGCTTTTAAAGGGTTGCCTTTTATGAGATTTAGACAGATGATGGGGGGGATGATCTCTAAGGGGTGCATACCCCTTGGGTATTGTACAAGCCTCTTCCTCCATTTGGTCGCGTCCTCGCGACCGGGAAGGGCACTTGGGGTTGGGATGTTGTCGTAGTAGTTTTTGAATCCCCCTCGTCTCTTCTGGTGGTGGCGTCGTAAGCGTCGTCGTATGGAACGGGTGTCGTCGTGCAGAAGTGTAGGTGTGCGGTCAGCCCGTGTTCAGAGGGGAGGGTTATGGGGTGTACATAGATATATATGTATATAAATTTTACATTGCATGGTGAAATGTGCATTAACATTGTTGAATAAAGAAAATAATTGCTATTGAGGCACAATCGCCATTGCCGTTGTCGGCATAAAAAAGGAAAAAAAAACATGGTTATACATGGTTACATAGTTGTGCAGGGAGGAAAAACCCAGGGCCGAACGGATGATTGCGTCGTCCGCCCTATCTTGGGGAAAAAGTGCTCCCTGCAATAAAGAAGATAGGAGAGAATAGAAAAAAATGTGTGTTCCAGGGTATAATTTAAAGGAAATATTCAAAAGTATTTATTTGTGTGGGAAAAACGGAACACCCTGACAAATGGGGAAGTTAGAAGAGAGAAAAATGAAAGAAAACAATTCACAGACATTGGTTACGTGTTACCTTAGCAAACGAAACAAAACAAAACAAAAATATAGACATCGTGTACACGTGAACTTGATAAACAGACAAAAATATATATAGTGTTTAATGTATTATGTTGCGATGCTGACATTTAGGAATTTCCATTGGAATAATTGCCCGTGGGCGCATGAATATGTATGTAGTTTACTCTTTAAAATTATGAACTACAATGACCTTATGTCTACTTAAGCGCGCTAAACCCTTATAATTCTAGTTTTTGTTTGGATCCTCGCGTGCACGCTACCTGTTTGTACGTACGCTTGCCGTATCACGGCTGATCCTATACGGCCACCTCTTGGCACGGTTGAGTGGTCGTACCGCTTGCAGTGTATTCTTAATACCTAGTCTGTGAAGCATCCTCTGTGGGTGAATGCTTGCACACTTGGCCATGAGGGTCGCCGCCACATGCCGGTTGCGCCCTCATCGCCGTAAGCTGCGTCGCATTTTGACGCTTCAAGTGTTTTTGTTTTATGCAGATCTGCCAGCAAGCCTGATGCCCCACAGGCATCATTCCTGCTGTGCAGATTATTGACGTGTAGCTGTAAAATAAAAAAAAATGTAGTGAGTGTGTAAGTGAGAATGAATGTTAAATGGAGGTTAGTATGCACAGGTATAATACTACAATAAGGGGGCATTAAATAGCATGTTGCTGCTATCTGGCAGCAAAATCATAATTACACGTGTCATATTCTAGGTGACAATGCCTGCAAAAAAAAATGGAGAGGTTAACAAAACATTGAAATTCCCTATTCCATATGCCGCTTCCTGTGGCAGCGTTGCCACAGTCTGAAGCCCCTTTTTACCTGTGAAAAGAATGGCATGGTTATTATTACTCGATATATGGCCGGGCTTACCCTATATGGTGCCGTGACGTCATTTCCTAATGTGTTGTAGTATTGGGCTTACCCTGGCAACGAATTTGGGCCGCCAGGCGCCGAAATTTTACCTCAATATATGTATTAAAAAAAATTGTCTTAAATGTAAGACTATGCTACATTATAATAACTTATCATGAGTTATCGGACTTACCCTGATGACGGATTTGTGGGTCATCAGGCGCCGAACGGCGTTCTCTTATACTACTTATTCTACTTATGGTATATATAAAAAAAAACTACATCTAAGTCGAGAGGGTTGCCTTAATCTATTGCCGAAAGATGCTGTGCTGAATTGCAACAGTGTTCATTAAATTTGCTTAATCCTAGGTTGCGTGTCAAATGCAACCGTCTATAACTAAATTTGGCCTAGGACGATCGCCTGGGGCAATTAAATCCCCAGATCACCACCCGCACGAGCCCTGGAAACACCGGTTGTCTCCAGGTTCGCTGGATTCCGTCCCCTTAAGTCTAGTGTCGACGTCTATTACTAGGATTAATCTATCCGCGGGCGGCTTACGGTGCCACTAAGCTAACCGTTCCGCCCGCTGTAACTTCCTTGTCGTGCCCGTTTTGCCGTTCCGATTAGTCGTAGGTGAGCCGCCCACTTGGCTCCTGTGAGGGGCGCGCAATGCCCCATCTCTTAATGCCCTCTGACTGCCCGATGCGTCGTCATTTATGTGGGCATTGGACAGTGTGGTCCAATGGCATAATATCCTCCGGGAAGAAAGCGTCCGGGGAGTCCTCTTCGCCTGTGTCGGTCGCAATATTTGTATTCATGTGTCCTCCGGGAAGTGAGCGTCCGGGGAGTCCTCTTCGCCTTAATCGGCATTGCTGGGTTGGCCCACTGAACCCTTTTGAGTGCCCGCTATGCTACTCATTTAAGAACTCTGGCGACCCGTTGTCGTCCATTTACGTGGGCGCAGGACCGAATGAGCGCGTACATTCCATATATATATATTCATATTTCATTCTGCATTATTGATTACCGTCGTGGTCTTCACCTTCACCTCGCGGGGTAAGGACTTGTCGGATCTAGGATTGGTCCTGCTGAACCCTTGGATCCTGCTTCACTCCTGACGAATAGGAGTCTGACTCCCCGCCATGGAAGTCCTACTTACGTAAATTTAACTAACAGTCTAGTCATAATATGGTCGTCTCTAGGGATAGCTCCCGAGGCCGGCGCGGAGTGAGCTATTTCTCCCGCCATTCTCAGAAAGTCTCCCTGCAGGTCTTGGCTTCGACGACCGTGGCTCAAAGTGGGTTTAGCATCCCTTCCTCCCAGGGGCGGTTTATGCGCACCTAGGATTCCAGAGCTTGCCCGACCAGGCCGCGAATGCTTTGACCTTACGTGGTTCGTCTATTTGGTCTAGTCGTCAGTAATTTGATGAGCCAACTGGGGTAAGGGTCCACATCGCCTTCCCCAGCTCTGCTCCTAGTGTTGTGCTTTTGACCTTTGGCTAACGCCGGTATCATCAGCCAGGGTGTTTCAGATTCCCTTTTTTTTTTTTTTTTTTTTAATATAGGTGTAACCTGTGTAAAAAGTGTCAAATGTAAAATACTTCCAGTGTGGTGGGCTGGTAAAACCTCTACATACGTAGACTACTTTAGGCTACCTGTGCTATATCAGCTTCTCCAGCGATAATGCTCTTTTTTAACCTTGATGGAGGTGTTAGTAGGGTCTGTGGCGTCAGGTACCCTGTTATTGTGATCTGGGGGTAGTTATCTGTAGAGTGGGTTAAAGCAGGGTAGGAGGAGGTTGCGCACTTCCGAATTCCGCGTTAGTGGCGGCCTGGAACCGGTTTTTGTGCTGGGATGCTCCTACAGTGAGTGGAACGGGGCAGGTAATTCCCGGGGTTGCAAAAAATAAAATAAAAATCCATGCCGGTCTGATATCAATATCCCCTGGTGAATGGATGGGATATACATGCATGCGTCTGGATATGAGGCGTTTGCACTCATGTATGGATAGGTGTAGGCTGAGGCATAATACTAATATATTTCCCTCTCATGCGGGATGATTTAAATTTAAAAAAAAATGGTTAGTATTTATTACTTATGGCCTCATCTCTCATATGGAGATGTGCATTACGCTTAGTTGGTGTTTGCCGATGCACCCCTCTCATTCAGGTGATAGCGGTGGGGCTCAAGGCGTAGCATGCCCTTTCTGTAAACACATGAAGTTTACCAACCCTTATGTATACTTTGTAGTGTAGTGTAGCTGTTCTGGTCGTGTTCATGTGTCTGCGTTGTTTATGTTTGGACGTGAAAAGGTTATGGGAAGGGAGTAGAGTGGGACGCTGTTAGCATGTTCTCTTGTCATCCTCCCTTGGTCCATGTTGGTTTTCTATCCGCGCTTTGGGATAGCGAAGCTTCACGACCTACTCTGGTCCGTTATAGGGCTAAGTCCTAGTCGCCTGGAATGATTTGTTTCGGGACTAGGGTCGCAAAAAGAAGTTGTTAAGGGGAGGTCCCGTTTCCTCAAAGTCCCTATGTTCGCCCCTGATTGGTGAGCGCGTTTGTGTGTGTGTGTGTGACTACGCTCCGCTACACCACGCGGACGCCTGGTCTGCTGTAGGGCTAAGTCCTACTGTGTATATTGTGTATGGGTAGGAAGCGCCCGTGGCCTGCCAACGTCTTTACGAACGTGCTACTCTGGGCCTGCGACAAGTTTTGGTCTGTGACGTCTGCTTGTTGATAAATGCTTTCGCAGTGTTGAAAAATGTATAGTGTTATGATTGTTCTGCATTTGTTTATTCATGGTCACTGCCACTACACAATCGCGTTTTGTCATCGACAGTGTTGCAAAGTGGCTAAGTCTGCAAGTCATCAGTTTGTGTGTGTAACTTCAGGCCGGGATTTTATGTAGGTTAACCACTGTTGCGTGTTTTTCTGCACGTATGCCAGTGTGGTCATTGTGTTAAATTCCTGGCGGCCCGATGTGGTAATCCGCCCTGCTACTATTGCCGTTGTGTGGCCATTATTCCGTAAGACCGTTGTCTTACGAAATTTATATGTCTCTGTCTGGAAAGTCCATTTTCCCTGTCAAGTGTATTTCTGGAATTTTATGCCTGTCATTTGGCCGCAGGAATGTAGTATTATCTGTCTAAGCCGTTATATGGGCCAATTTTGGTGTGATTGGAAGGCCGTCTGCTTGTTTTTCCCTGGCGTGCAATTTTCTCTGGGGTTCGAACCCGTGTTCTATGTAATTCTCTGTGTTATATGTCTGCGTTGTTCATGTTCTGCGGGCATTCTGTCTGTATTTTGTTTGTGTTTCTCGTACCGAAAATACCGTTGTTTAGTTAGTTTTCGGTACGAGGTTTTTGTGTGTGGACATGGGTTCGAAGCCGGTTGTCTGTAAAGATTTGGTGGCCATTTCTGTGCCGCCTACACTATGGCAAATGGGATGTGTGTTTTTCTATGCGCAACCCCTAGTATACCTTCCTGCGAGGAGTTTGCTTATTTTTGCCCTCTCCTCGTAGTGTAAATTTTGAAGATATAGGGTTCTTGGGTTGGCTATGAATGATTCCGTGCAGTGTGCTTTGGGAACTGTCGTCTGTAAGGCTCGCAGTTTATCACTGAGGTCTGCTTTACTGCTGAGTATGGTGGTGTCGGGTTGCAATGTCTTGCGCGCTCGCTTGTTTACTTGTTTCGATAACGCTGTGTATCCGAACATGTGTTCTTAATCAGCCTGCTTTCTGTTAGTGCTCTTCGCATTATAAAAAGGCAAGAGGGGAATTTTGTGGTTTAACGTGACCATTTCTGGAGATCATGTGCCACGGGATTTCCGTTTTACTTGGAATCCAAACCACAGGCCATGGCATTTCACTTCGGAAATCTCATATGCATTGGCCGTCTGTAAAAGAACCTTCCATTGACTACACTTGTGTCCCCGAGTGTTGTGTTATGTATACCTATGTATAAAATATATATATAGTTTATTTGGCCATTTTTCTTTCTTGGGCTAAATGTGTGAAACAAAAAAAAATTATTTATGCCCCGCTCTGAATTAAGAGAGCACATTGAAAGAAAATAATAGTAGGTGGCGTTAGTCTCTAAAAATTATGTCGTGAGCACTATGTTTTTGAAAAAAAATGGTGATTGGGACCTGAGTGTAGTATTTACCATTTTGGTAACGTGAGTACTACCGTAATCTGGTTACGTCTCAGGGGAATCTACCGACACTGTCTAGTACACCTTAGGAAGGCCATTGCCAGACGTAACTGATACCCTTGTATCCACGTCACGAGCAAAGCCAGTGCACTGTGGGAGTCAAACCTGCCTATCAAAGTAATTGTAACTCACCAAAATGACAGTGTCTCATCCCGGTGTGCAATTGGGCTTTTTAGTTGGTTAAAGCACACCTCCCAAAATTTTTTTTTTTGAAACTAGTTTGAGATTCTTAATTCTTGCCATGCTTACGGTTTTCGCCCGCAACAAGAGAATCTGTCAAACTGTGGAACCATAACGTAGAACGTCTAGTCATTTCTACTTAGAAAGACTCCCTTAAGCTCTATGCTGTGATTTTATGCCTAAGTTGTGTTCAAAATATCTCTTTCCGGCCTTAAGCCTGATGGGCTTTCACTTGGCTTAGTGATGGCCTAATAGAAAGATGCCATGGTTCCCAAAAAAAAACACAGAAGGATTTAAAATTACTCACTTCTAATTTGGCCATGTTGCCCTGTATATACATAAAATACGAGAAAGAAAAAAAAATGCGCAGTTTATGTTTACTATGTAATTGTCGGTCTATTTTCTGATATCTCCCGCGTGAAAGAACTTGTGTGGCCATTTATGATGGGGGAAGTGATGTTATTTTATTTCTTTGGCCTTGGTGGAAGTCGTTATCGTCTTTCGAGCTTCAGTGCTCAGAAAGGTGAAGGGTTTTGCCCTGTTACGATATTATAGGCCTCTGAAATCCATTGAGGTGTTTCTTTGCTGTTTTCCGGCGGAATTTCTAGCAAAGTAAGCCTTGCCCTACTTCCACCGTAGCGCGTGTTTCTAGGTCTAAGTGTACCTGTATTTAAGGGCGTTATTGCGCTTGGCGCTATCTTAGCAGATTTTGCGGGAGTGTATGTATGTTTGACTGCGAGGTTTTGTGGGGTGGGTAATAATACCTTTCCTAATCCCCGTGTATTGTATGGTAATGCCTGTTTAATCTGTATGTGCGTGTACCGTGCATCCTGAGGGACTAATGCCGGTGTTCGCCTCCGTTCTGGCAAATTTGCCCTTTGAACTGGCGGTGAGGGCCGCTTAAGTGCCTGTTTTTGTCCTGCCAATGTGGTGTCGTGTAGCCTGTCCGCTTTCTGGCCCGTGGCCACGGCAGACTCCTGCCACTGTGTTAGCCTATCTGTGTGAGTGTATGTAGGCTTTATATGTGGTAGGTCAGGCTCTACGTCGTCAGCCCATGACGAGGTTACCTCCTGTTGTCCCTCTGTCGTATTATGTGTGATTGAAGGTCCTGGCTTCAACTCCCTCTCGTTCATCCGGTCCGAGGGGATTGTTCTAGGCTCTTCCCCTCGGCTTGGCAAAATTGCCTTCCGATCCGGAGCTGAAGGACGTGTGTTTGTGTTAGGTTTATTTTGTAGTAAGTTGGAGCCTAACCTGACCGTCTTCTTGACTGTGGCCACGGTGAACTCCTTCCATTCTGTGGCAGTACGTGGCGAGAGGGACATCCTCGCAAATTGTCGAGTCAGCGTATCTACGCTTATGTCCTCTCTCTGGTGGGCTGATGGCCCTACCATGAACTCAAAAATGGCCTTATTGGCTTGGAGCTCACAGTATTCATCCCAAATTTGGGTGTACTGCCTATTGAGGCATATGGCCTGTTCAGCGACTTTGGTGTCCTGAGTCCCTATCCGTCTGTGTTCCGTGATGAGTGTTCCCCATTGTTGGAACATAAACTCGTGTCGACAGTGTAGTTGCCAGTGTGCTTTTATGATTTGTGTGCGGAGGGTGGGGATTTTCGCCCGAATCTTGCGATTTTTAGCACTGCGGAGTGGCCGGACAAGGGCTCTTATGATCCGCATGTACTGGGCGTGCAGGAGCTGCTGAAACCTTCTGAGGTAGTCCTGCCTAGTTTCAAAAACTCTGTGCCAGGCAATTAATTCCTGGTACTCCCCAATGCTCCTTAGCACAGCTAGGCGGTATAGGGGGGCCATGTTGAATGGAGTGTATGTGAAAAAATAATAAAAAAAAAATCTGTGCGTGTTTTGACAGTGTATTCTTATATTTCTCTGATTCTGTATGGGGCTGGGGGGTTGGTTTGTTAAGAATTTCCCCTTTGTAGCTAGTTTGGAGCACTCAAAAAAAAAATGGTGCTTTTTGTCTGGGGGAAAAAATTTTTCACTATCTGCTTGGCTTTTTGCGGTTCAGAGGGGGTCGTTTTGACTACGAGGGCTCGTTGGTTGAGTCCTGTTACTGCGCGTAGTACCCCGCCTCCACCATCTGTTTTAGATCCCTTATTTAGGGGTGGTAGGACCTAAAACGGAAGAGTTACTGTATTGATTTTGAATGGAGTGTCTAAAAGGGGGTAGCTGCCTTTGGAGGGGCAAGCTGACCAGTGTGGAGTGTTGTTTAGCGTTAGGAACTAGGGGGCGCTCCTATAAAGACTGTAAATGTGGTTTAAGGGATGTAGCCTTAGCACGCGGGTCGATGTACTAGTCGCCCAGCCGGCTACTTATTATATGATCACCTTGCTAGTGTCAGCGGTTCGGCACGCGCTTCACTTGAGCACGCGAGCCGCTGTGAGGAATACAATGACGTCTGAGTTGGCGTTATTACTACGGTGTGTCACGTCTGACTGTGACGGGAGTAAGGAAGGACGTTGGGACGTGAAGAAGAGTGTAGATCAGTAATGCAAGTGTAAGAGACTGACCAAGTGTTTATTGGTCAGCAATGAGTAACTGTTAGTCCCTTTTAAGGGATCTTGTGATGTTATAATGTGAGTACAAACTGTGGGTGTTAGGTTACAAAAGTAGGATTCTGAACACTGACTGACTGACTCACCTCGGTTGACACTGTCGTTAGCCTCCGGCTGTCTCGTCGAAGCACTGATGATGGAGAGATCCTCGTGACCCACTTAAGGCACCTTTTATACCTTTAGCCTCTGTTCTGTCAGCGCGTTGTGGCATAGTTGAACCAGTTTGTAGTATGTCGCTGTGTGTCATAATTACGCAAGGGTTGAGCTGCTTTATGGAGTAGCCAGCTGCCCTTATAGTATTGATGGATATTGGGTAGGCTTTTAAAGGGTTGCCTTTTATGAGATTTAGACAGATGATGGGGGGGATGATCTCTAAGGGGTGCATACCCCTTGGGTATTGTACAGTATGTGTGTGAGCCTGTGTGTGTGTGTGAGTCTGTGTGTGTGTCTGTGTGTATGTGTGTATGTGTGTGTGTGTCTGTGTGTGTGTCTGTGTGTGTGTGTGTCTGTGTGTGTGTGAGTGTGGGTACTTTGAATGTCTGTCCCCCCCTATCAATTCGAACACGGTGAATGCGAATTGAACGAAATTTGGTACAAAGGTAGCACTAGCAAAGGACACCTCAGTGTCATGTTTTATATCGCCGCCATCTTGACGGAAACGTAATGGCGGCCACACAAATGTTCAAAGCTTAAATCAAATTACGACTAACCTAATCATCCGATCTCTACCAAATTTTGCAACGACATACCCTTATAGAGGAAGCATCCGTTGACCAAATGAATAGGTCATTAGCTTGATAGTTTGCGGATGGCGGCCATCTTTGTGTGAAAATCAATTCCCCCTATTAATTCAAACACGGTGAAACCGAATGGAACGAAATTTGGTACAGAGGTAGCACTAGCAAAGGGCACCTCAGTGTCATGTTTTATATCGCCGCCATCTTGACTGAAACGTAATGGCGGCCACACGAATGTTCAAATCTTAAATCAAATTACGATTAACCTAATCATCCGATCTCTACCAAATTTAGCAACTACATACCTTTATGGAGGGAGGATCCTTTGAACAATCTAATAGGTCATTTGCTTAATAGTTTGCGGATGGCGGCCATCTTTATGTCAAAATTGATTCCCCTTATTAATTCGAACACGGTGGAACCGAATGGAACGAAATTTGGTACAGAGGTAGCACTAGCAAAATGCACTGAAACGTAATGGCGGCCACACGAATGTTCAAAGCTTAAATCAAATTACGATTAACCTAATCATCCGATCTCTACCGAATTTTGCAACTACATACCTTTATGGAGGGAGCATCCTTTGACCAATCTAATAGGTCATTCGCCTAATAGTTTGCGGATGGCGGCCATCTTTGTGTCAGAATCGATTCCCCCTATTAATTCAAACACGGTGAAACCGAATGGAACGAAATTTGGTACAGAGATAGCACTAGCAAAGGGCATCTCAGTGTCACGATTAATATCGCCGCCATATTGACAGAAACGTAATGGCGGCCACACAAATGTTTAAAGCTTAAATCAAATTACGACTAACATAACCATCTGATCTCTACCAAACTTTGCAACAACATACCTTTATGGAGGGAGCATCCTTTGACCAATCTAATAGGTCATTAGCCTAATAGTTTGCGGATGGCGGCCATCTTTATGTCAAAATTGATTCCCCCTATTAATTCGAACACGGTGGAACCTCAGTGTCATGTTTTATATCACCGCTATCGTGACGGAAACGTAATCGAGGCCACCCAAATGTTAAAAGCTAAAATGTAATTACGACCAACATAATAATCTAGTCTCTGCCAAATTTTGCAACACCATATCTTTATGTGGGAAACATATTCTGACCAAACTGCAAGATCATCAGCCCAATAGTTTGCAGATGGTGGCCAAGTATGTGTGCAAATCGATTCCTCCTATCAATTCAAACACGGTGAAACCGAATTGAACGAAATTTGGTACAGAGGTAGCACTAGCAAAGGGCACCTTATATTCATGTTTAATATCCCTATAGCACGTTGTATTTCAACAAGCTACTACAACCAACATTCAATCATACTCCTTGAAAAGGACTAAGAGTAATAACAATACCCATGCATTTAGGAGAAAGTAGGCTATATGTTCTTTACTGAACATCTTGTTTTTCATTATGAAACAGTTTCTCCCACCAATCAGAGCTCAGGAAACAGTTGTTTGACCAATTAGATAATTAGATGCGCTGAGTTCCACGGCCTTCTAATTTAAATTTCACTGCCTGGCCTAGTGTCATAGTGGGATAATCGAGGAAGCCATGGTCAAATACAAGGCATTCTCTGCGTCTCATGCGTTCTGTTCAGTACATAAAACTGGCGAAATCTCGACAGATATTTATGAATATTTATGTTCGAACATAAAATATTTATAATAATTATCGTCGAACATAGACAGTCGTATGCAACTCGCCTGTAATGGTAATTAAGACACTCGTACGGAAATTATAAGACTCGCATACGCTCGTTTTATAAACATACACGTGTCTAAATTATTGCCATTATAGGCTCGTTGCATAATGTACTATATTATAATGCATATATTGAATTATATTTTTAGAATTTTGCTTTCTGATTTTAATATGAGTAATATTTTCTTAATTAATAATGTAAGGACGTCCAATACAAAATGATTATTTATATTGTCATTAATGTCATTGTTTCATAATAATGCATATTAAGTTGTTAGGCTAAGAAAACATGCTGAAGAAGGTCGCAATGAAGGACCGAAAACATGTTCCAATAAATAAGAGAGCATATTATTGAGTATTATCTGCTGTTATCAATTTAATAAGATATCTTTCACAAGGAATATTTCTTACTGGAAACAGGGAATTGGCCACAATCTCAGTGGAGAACATAAAGTTTGGAGAATTGATATTACAACTACGGCATGGACTTTCAATCGATTAATTTCAATAATGGACACTGTGACTGAGTTTTCTAATTCCTGTAAATATGAAGGTACAATCTTGATATTTTGTTTGCTGGTAGTATGCGGTAGTATAAACATGCGTGCCAAATTTGATCAATGTAGCTTCACTAGCGGCATAGAAATTATTTATTTTCCAATATTTATATGCAAATTATTCAAATTTTCCAAATGTCAACCGCGTCAAACTAATGTAGGTAGCACAATGTATTTTTATTTTTCTAGTATCTTATTCTTATACAAATAAAATAGTGCATAGAATTTGAGATTGTATTGTTTACTATGAAGATATATTTTATTTCCCCAATGAAGTTTATTTTTTTGTAAAATTCTTGAAATTTGAAGGTTTAAATTTTTGTTACAGGCAAACCAGAACTCCATTCCAGAAAGTAATGCACACGTTTGTGGATAAATTACTAAGGAACATGCATGTTAATTTACAAGAAAATTTCTTTACATCTGTAACGCGTACTAGATTTTATACATCAGAAGATGTGAAACTAAGAAAACTGTTTATAAACAGAGGTAGACCATACGTACACTTCTAAAGTCAACACATATATCAAATAAAGATAAATTGTGCATCTACTCTCATTCTATAAGCGACTAGAAACTCTCATGAAATTAGAAAATACAATATAAATGCAAAATTTCATCATGTCGACCGTTTGATATATTTATTTATTTATTTATTTATTTTCAAACATTTGAAGTATTTGTAAAGCTTACGTAGTAAATAGTGTTAATATTCATAGGTAGATAGTAGCACAATGCAGAGCCAGTAGTACAGCGGTATTTTCAAATCCGTATTCAAACTACCCCGATACAAAATGCATAAATGCGTGTACAGGATAATGTACCAAGAGAAAGGGGCGATTAAACGGCAGTGCGGCCGGCATTTAAACGTCTCGCCGTGCCTCAAAAATGGTCGGAATGTGGAAAATGATTCCCCTAATTGATCCGTTATGGTCAGGGGTACAATAATATGTCAAAATCGAAAATTTGATTTTTTTAATAAAATATGCTTAAAACTCAGTCCCAGTGTCCCTTAGCGAATCATTTTATTTATTAAATACCAAGCACAATGTGCACATAAGGCGTGTTGACATGAATTTACAGGTCTTTGGCGTAATTGGCGAGTTAAATGGTCCTTTTAGAGCAGTTCCTCAGGTGGTAGCGCGTACATTTCATTCCACACAATTGGCATTTGCAGTTGTCATCCAGTGTGTTGTGTCCATCAGTCGTGCAGATATTCCAGTGAAAGCCGTGCGTGACGTCTCTCTATAAATATAAAAATGAAAGTTTGTCTGTTTTTTCTGAATTTCCACGGAAATTTGCGTTATTTGCGCGTTTCAGACTGTTTTATGATGGATGCGAGCAAAAATATTTTTTGTCTGTCTGTCTGTTCGTTTGTTTGTTTGCTTGCTTGTCTGTCTGTGGACAACTTCGAGTCCTTATAACTTGAGAACGGCTGGGTGGAACAACGTAAAATTTGATACAGATATCCATCAGAGGCGCCACACTAATCATTGATGTATCTCTTCTCCGTACCGCTCATAAAAGGGGGCCTACCCCCTTAAAATTACATGCTGAAATAGGCGTAGAAGGACGAGACAAAGCTAATGTTCAACCCCTCAATGTGAGAAACAAAACTCGTTTTAAGGCCCTAACACCAACAGATTTTGAGATATCCCCAGAAAACTAATTTCATTTAATAATCTACGAAAGAATGCAAGCTGGTAACCATGGCAACGGAATCTCATAGGACCATCTATTTATGTAAGACGCAATGCATTTCCATTTATTACATTACTGTGAAGTTTGCAAACGGCTATGATGTTATCACGAAACCAAACTAAGATGTAAAATTCATCAATACGTATAATGCGCTTAAGGGGGTCAAGGGATACACTAGAATTTATTCACGCGATCTTCACGTGCGGGTGTGGTACGGAAGGTCTTTTATATCCCTATATTGTATTTATTATATTTAGCTCATTTTTAGCCCCTCGGTGGCAGAAACAAAACTTGAGGGTTCCCTAAAACTACATTTTAAGGCTCTAAAACCAACAATTTCTGAGATATTCCCAGAAAACTAATTGAATTTAATAAACTAATGAAGGAATGCAATCCGGCAACAATGACAACAGGTTATCAAGAGGAGACATCCAACTTTCCATCTAATTCTGTAAAAAGCGATGCCACTCCACTTATTACATTTCTGTGAAAGTTTTCAAATGGCTATAAGTTTATCACGGAACCAACTTAGACTGTAAAATTCATCAATGCGCTTAAGGGGGTCAATGGGTACCCTAGAATTTTTTCACGTGATTTACACGTGTGATATGTCGTACAGAATTATATCTCCAAACAGCAACATTATTTTCAAAAATTCCTGAATTGAAATAGTATTTTTTGCGGCTATTAGCAATTTTGGAATTTGGGCCATTGGTGGCTAAAAAACCTGAATATTCATGCACCACAAGCTTTTATAATTTGTTTAAGGTGTCATCCTGTGGATGGGGACTTTACACAACGGTGAGGGTCAGTTTTTATGTGAGGTGTATTGCGTTTTGTGTTCGAGATTTTCAATTTTATTTTCACGTCAGGAAGTACACGTTAGGTGAATTTAGATTGAGCACATTCACTTTTTTTTTCTACAAACGGGTTCATCGTAAGGAAGATTTTGTTTGATACTGTGTGGTTGATATATCCATATTCGGACATCTGGGTGATAAGTTGTACGTTGATTAGTTGGTTCCTCAGTTTAGAAGCTGCGACAACACGTTCACGTAGCCTCGTGTACTTTGAGTGTGTGTAGAATCTGTCTGATTACCGGTGTTAAATGTGATGGCTGTATTAGTGTGTGTTATCTGTATTTCAGGTAAGGACTGCAGACGATCAATTTCCAGTAGTTCCTACTTTTGCTACCAAATGCTACCGTCAACGACACCTAGCTGTGACTTGGCTACTAGATGCCACCTCAACCGGCACCTGGTGGAAAACTTTGGAACTAATAGAGCGTTAATCAAATCTAACCAACAAATTTAGTTTCACACAATTGTAGTTAGTGGAAGGTTCTATTACACGACATAAATCTATGACATGGGACCGCCGGCTTTACTTCCTCTCCGAAGTAAGGCATACTATCTGTGTATCTTTATGTACGCTTATAGCTCGTGTTCGAATGTTTAGAGCATCGTAAAATTAGGTATCCATGATAGTCAATACACCAATCATTTATAAAACTCTTCACCGTACTTCTCATAGAAGGTTCGGTATAGGTAAAACTTTTCAAAATACATGCTAAAATAGGCGAAATATAAAAATTTTCCTAGAAGGACGACCAAAGCATATGTTGCGCTTCTCAATGTGAGACACAAAATTCGGGAGTCTATAAAGAGTCTCCGAAAACCACATTTTAAGGCCCTTAAATTAACAGTGTCTGTGATATTCCCAGAGAACTAACTTCGCTCTGATAAACGTATGAAAGAATAACAAGCCCCTAACCATTGCAACAGTAGCTCAATATTGATAACGTCTGGTTATTAATACCGAAGACCATTCGAAGAGCGGGTACTTCTGCTAGTCTTGTATGTATTTTATACATGTCTGAGCTCGAAGTTTGGACCTTTCCATGTGTCTGTCTGTAGTGCTTCCGTGGAGTGGATATCGGATGGGATCTGCCGTGCCTTTTCTCTTCTCTCTTCGAGGACGAGATGGAGGCAGGTGTGTCCCGTAGGTTGAAGGTGGATTTGATATAATTCGGGAAGAATGATTCATTGGCTATTGTGTATGCTAGTCTGTTTCGGTGAATTTGGAGATCTGGAGGATGCGTTTCAGGTATCTGGCTTTTAGGTTTTCAAGATTCCTCAGATGTTGGATGTCGTATGTTGCTATTCGGGCAACTTTCAGTTTGAAAAGGGCCATTGTAGTGTTATTTATTTACTCGTGTCAGGAACAAAAATATTACATAAGAAATTATGTACTGTACCCGATTGTCATCATGTGGACCATGTGTTCGTATCCCAACTAACTCACGGTCATTCGAGGTATGGGACGTTCCTGCCCACTATACGACCACATGCTCAGGATTTGAGTCTACCAGGTAACTACTCTACAGGAAATACACAACACTTTCCTAAAAATGAACACTTTACTGGTCTAAAATCATGGCTATACAACAAATACAAATAAAGGACCAATTATATTTAATTCCCACAAATAAAATAGGGTTATTCTGTGAGCTTTCTTCTTAAAATAGTGCTACACTGCACTCAAATCTAATTCTAGCATCCTGTCAATGATACTTCAGACTTCTATGGGTTTCCATAGTGTTCATCAACTGACACAATTTTAGTTAATGGGAGTATCATAACACAAAAATCACATATCACATAAAAGTGATGTTAATACAACATTACTCCGTTTCTTATGGCATTTACCTTGATTAGCATGAATTCATATTTTTCTGCAATCATTAACAAATATTTGTTGTGTCGTGTGAATCATCTTCCTTCTTTCCATCCATTGAACGCTTTAAGAAAAGTGGTACTTATCCCTTCCAAAATAAACATGGATAGAATATTTTATAGTTTCACCATATAACGATTTTCTGGGTCTTGTCGGGCTTATCATCGTTACAAATGTGTCATGTTCTGGGAAAACACATACCCGTCCGCATAAATTAGCAGGAACTGGCAAAATGCACTCTAAAAGAAGATGCCTACATTATTTTGGTTCAGCTTTCCTCCTCAGAGAATAACTGAGCTCAATATTATCTGATTTCTGTGATCCAACAACGTATGTGAGTTGCAACCCACCGTTCAATTCAATTGGCATCATCATACACTCAAATCTTAATTGCATATTGAAATATCGAGATTCCTCAGTGTCCTATTGTGACTCTAATTTCCAAGGGACCGGTCGAACGACCTTCCTCCCCTCAGCAGGCAATAAAATTCGTTCCAGCTGGCTAGCTAAAATGGCCGCCGCAGAAGTGGTCTACAATCCCCCCCTCTCTCTGCCGTCAAGATCAAGGTCAGGTTTGTTTACAAAATGCAGTACTGGAGTAACGCTAAGTGTGGCCCCTAAGTAATTGAGTCATTTAAATATTTAACACCTATCCTTATAGTGTCTTGGGCTCAACTGGCTCCTTAATTAACATTCATGGCTGGGGTGGAATTCTAGTGATAGCCTTGCCGTTCTATGGTGACTACTAGTGGCTTTTAGACGCGCATCATAGTGAAAATCCACGACTTTCACCAGCAGCTGTCAATAACATATAAGGAAATCTGCGTTCCTAAACGACGAATATGATCCTTACCTCAGGGTAGGTCATTAACACACACATGCTCACAGCGTCTCGACGGACGTCAATAGTGGCATAATTCAAGCAAGCGTTGGATACAGACAGGCTCTGTCCAATTCGCTGCGTATAATACAGTATGCTCAAGGGCGATACTACTCGTAGATTTAGCCAACTTCTCACCTAACGCGCAAGCTATACTAGTTTGTCCCCGCAATATTTATTACGTAAATCACTGGATTCTACGTTAATTCTGCACGCTTACATGCGGCTCAAACAATACTTCACATAGATGACTCCATTATTAAGGCACCCGCGTTCTCTCTGCCATACCACTTAAGCCAAAGCTTTACATAGCTCCTAACAAAAATGTAATAAATTTACTGGCTTTCTTTACTTTAATGGTCCTCAAACATAATCCTAAGGATTGACCATATTAAATATTCATTCATATTTCACTGACACTGAAAAAGCTCTCGTATTTCTCTATATTTCACGTTATACTCTTACTGTTTACCAAAATACAGTATCTTTATATTAGACATGACACTATTTGAACATTATTTAGGCCAAAAATGCCTATTACTTTACGGTTGCCGACCCAATAATATTATTATTATTATCATTTAAGGTTACCGTTACATCCATCACTATTTTTGCCTGAATGGCCTTAAACAAATCACCTTGCAAGCCATATTTTATTCAAGACGAGTGGTGAAAACTCGTTCAGTAAGTGACTATTACATCTTATTCTCAAAGTGATAAATCGTTACATGGTGAACTATTTAGTTATAATGATATTATAAAAAAAATGGGTACTCACTTTTTCCTCTTTGCTGGATAGTGCCAGCGCTTCAGCTTTAGCGCTACCATGACGCTTGACTTAAGCCATCATGTTATCCTTGACACAACACTTAGATTCACACACTTTCCACATGATACACATATTTTTATCAATGGCCTTTATCACTGCTATACACTGCATATTAATCCCTATACACATGAACACTTTAAATCACTATTTCACAATTTATATACATTTATCCACTACTTCACATGTTGATCCTTAAATTGGACTTCTCCTACGCCTGATCTCAGAGATGCGATGCAATTATGACAACCGCTGGTCTCCGTGAAAATCTAACAGCGTTTTACGGAGGTTCAATCCTCGTTCCCTGCAATCTTGTTCAGCTCACTATCCAGATTAGGTGGCAATGATTTCCAAGTTCCCATCATTGTAGTGATCCTGATGATGATGTCATAAATAATTCTGACAATACCTCCTGGTATAAGAACTGTTCAAAAACATTATAAGTTCCTTTTTCGCTGTGGCGAATTTATATTTGCGTCAGTAATAGGTAAATATCTGTATAATTTACTTTCGACGCACTTCATGATTACTTATGAAGCTTACAACTTGCTTCTATTGTTCTCCAACGGCGGCGCGTTGATACTTTAACATTTGGCGCGCTACTAGCAGCGTCTTAGTTACGTGTATATTGTAGAATAACTCTAGGCGAACTGGCTTGGCTTGCCTTGCTCCCCACATATAAAGGTTTCTCGTACAAAATAGTCCACTGGACACATGAGAGCGACTAATTTCTTGAAATAATACCTCTTCAGCCGAAATGACATCTACATCTTGTTTATTTAGGTGTGGAGGTTTCAAAAACATTCGCGTGCCGGCGATCGCTTCGGCCAATTAATTACAATTAATTGCCTTAATTCAGCGCGTGGGCACGCCATCGTGGTAATTCCCCGTTGACTGGTCACAAAGTCACTGCTCTCGAGCGTAGGCTAGGTTGTAATGCGTTCATTTGGAGATATAGGCCTTAATTTAGGTGAAAAACCACTCCTAAATTACCTCTCCGTGAATATATTCACCTGGGTGTATATTTCAATGCATTTCAATGCTCCACTTGGCTGTAATAAATTAATTTCCATGAGCCATCATCCCTACCCTCAGTTTCACCGTTGTCAAGCGGTGGATACCCGGGTCATTAATTTTGAGCTGTCTTCCTGCTCCAGACGTAAATAGTACGGTCGGCGCCTAGGTTCTCCGCCCACTTGCTAAGGGTCATTTGTAAAACTTCAAACTGGCCTCCTCTCATTTTCGTATGCTCTGAAAATGTATATTTCCTTGCATTTGGCTACAGTTCTTCCCTTAAATTGCTATGATATTCACCTATAGATCGTGAAATCACGCTACCTTATTATATGTCAATATACCTCTCATTGCTCTTTGGGTTCCCTGAATCGCTCCCCCTCAGAGATCAATGGTTCGACTCTAGGCATAACCATGTGCCTGGTCTTCTCTGATGAGACCTGAGTTCGATGCCAGACTGCCGTGACTGATTGGGCACAGTACAAAATGGGCAACAAAAAAGACAAAACTTGAACATTTAAGGCTCTAAATAATGCATGACCAATATTTTGCCATGTCACGTCCATTTGGTGTAGCCTTCACCAGATCCTGCATGGTGCACAGTATAGGACACAGACTGCACTGAATCAGATGACCCATAGTCTGTTCTTCACCGCATTCACAAAGGACCGTGTCGCAGCAAAAACCTCATTTATGAATGTTGGACTTGGATCTGCCAACCCCAGATCGCAATCTGTTGAGAGTCTTCCAAGTTGTGCAAGCCTCTGTATGTCGTGCTGGGAGCCTTTCAGATGGAACCATCGACTGAGTAATGTGGGGGCTTCTGGTCAACCAAGATGTAATCCTCAAAACCTGAGGTTTGTCAGTTAGGCACTCAGTTGTGTGAAGAAAGCTTCTTCTGGACTTCAGTCCAGAGTGGGCTGGTTGAAGGCTATACACTGGATGTGCTTGAGACACATCAACCCTAGATCTCTCACATTTAGCTGCAACTTCTCTTCTGATATGTGGGGATGCAATGCCTGCTAAACAATACAGTTTATCACATGGCGTGGGTCTCAGGCAGTCATTTTTGTTGTTGTTGTGTAGCCTCTTGAGAGGCCGAGTGCAGGTCTTTCTAGTCGACGCCCGTGGGCGACCTGCGCGTCGGGATGAGAGATGAGATTAATGGATGAAAGTGGGCAAGGATGTGGAAGGAAGCAGCCGTGGCCTCTCAGAAGGTACTGTCCCAGCATTTGCCTGGTGTTGAAAATGGGAAACCACGGAAAACCATTTCAAGGACAGCCGACGGTGGGGCTCGAAACCACGCGTCTACCGAGTCAGCAGAGAGCTTGGCCCCATGACCTAACACTGCACTTTAACCAGCGTAGCCACTACTGTCGGTAGGCAGTCAGTGATGAGTCTACACGTTTCATTTAATGCAGTATCAACCTCCTTGGTATGACAAGACCTATACCACACAGAACATGCATATTCTGCTGCAGAATAACAGAGAGCTAAAGCAGTGGTTCTTATTGTTTGAGCTTGAGCCCCCCAAATGGTACCAGATAATTTGCGAAGGAGGCAGTTTCTTGCGGATACCTTATTTTTGGTGTTTAGACAATGTCTTTCATACGTGAGTGCACGATCCAATGTAATCCCTAAATATTTGGGATTCGCACAGTTATCCAACAGCATGCCTTCCCACGTTACATGCAGTTTCCTCTTTGTCTGTCAGTTCTTGAGATGGAAAGCGCAGACTTGTGTTTTCAAAGGGTTTGGTTTCAATTGGTTTCCTCTATAATAATCACTTAGTTCCTCTAGAGATTCAGATAGACGTCTTTCCACAACTTCAGACTGATCCGCCTGGACGGTAATGGCACGATCATCCACATAAATAAAGCTTCGAGTACCTACTGGCATTGGCTGGTCATTTGTATATATGTTAAAGAGGATAGGAGCCAGAACACTACCTTGAGGCAGTCCATTTCGTTGATTCCTCCAACGGCTGTGCTGCCCTTGTAAGTCTACAAAGGGTCTACGATTTTGAAGAAGACACCTGACTATTTCAGTTAATATATTGTCCTTTGTCATCAAGTAGAGTTTATTCAGCAGTAAGTGATGATCCACAGTGTCATAAGCAGCTGTTAAGTCAATGCAGACTGCCCCTGTGATCTTCCGGTTCTGGAATCCATCTTCAATATGTTGAGTAAGATGTAGGATTTGTGAAGTGCAGCCTTTACCTGTTCGGAAGCCAGCTTGTTCAGGGATTAGGAAAGGTTAGAATCATTCGTTCCAGTATCTTGAAAAGGTGGGAGAGCAATGAAATAGGCCTATAATTCTTAGGATCATGTGCATCTCTCCCGGGTTTGAGAATCGCTATTACTCTGCTCTTCCTCCATATATTGGATATTTTACAGGTAGTTATGCTGTTTTTATACAATTCTAGCAGCCATTCTTTAACCCCAGGTCCAAAATGTTTGATTTGATCCACACAAATTCCGTCCAGACCAGCCGCCTTGATTGCTGGTGGGGTTTTGGTATCTCGTACATAGCTTTTGTAAAATTTACCATAAATCGAACGATTTAACAAGTAGTTCCGTGAAGAACTATACAGCCTATTTTCATATATCCTGCTCATGTTAACTGCCTCTATCAACATACAAAATTTCAGTTTAATTGCTGTAACAAATTCGTAGATATTGAGAACCGTCTAAATATTTCAGATGGTCGCCAGGTTGGATTTTTATTTTTGTACTATTACATCAAGATTATTGTGTACGTGCGGTATTCAAACTTCAATCGCATGATTAGAACATAAGAAGTAAAAACGAGATTTTAAAATTACGCACAGCAGACATCTTGTGATTATGCAAACAATTGAATAAATTAGATGCCAGTGGATCAACATTTGTATAAGCATTTAACGTGCAACGTTTCACGGCACTCGGATAGCTAATTCGCGAGAAACGTCCATTTAAATATTTATACTTCTCGTCGCCGCCATGTTGGATTTGTGCTCACCAGGTTACTCGAAGTCCTATATGTGAATATATGTTCATAGTCTCTATGAACATTAAAAAAATCTGTTTGGTTGCTGTAAAATATTCATAGATATTGAGAACCGTCTAAATATTTCGGAAGCTCGCCATTTAGGATTGTTATATGTATAGGCCATAGAGTTATGTACCATTCAAGGACAATTATTGCCTAGGTTCATTATTCAAACTTTCACTTCGATCGCATGATTACGACACAAGAAATAAAAACATAATTTTAAAATTTAGCACAGCCGCCATCTTGAGGTTATGTAATCAATTGAATTAAATTAGATGGAAGTGCATTACAATCTGCAAAATCATTTACTGTACCACATTTCACTGCGCTCAGAGAGTTAAATCACCGAGAAAAATCTATTAAAATATTTCAAATTCGCATGGTCGCCATGTTCGTTTTGTACTTTACAGGTTAATGAAATATACATAGGTAAACTTGTATCAGTACCCTTTATCACCGTACAAAATTGCACGGTGATATCTGTAATAGTTTCGGAGATATAGAATGTCAGTGAAATATTTCGCACAGCCGCCATTTTGAGGTTATGTAAACAATTGAACTAAATTAGACTCCAGTGCTTTGCAATGTTTATAAACAATTGCTGTACCCAGTTTCATTACGTTTGGGTAGTTAAATCGCGAGAAAAGTCTATTTAAAAGTCTCAACTTCGCTTGGCCGCCATGTTGGTTTTGTAGTCACCAGGTTTTTGAAAGTCTCATAGGTGAACTTTTAGTAGTGCCCTTTATCACCATACACAATTTCAGGGCGATATCGGTAATAGTTTCGGAGATATTGAATGCTAGTGAAACATTTCGCACAGCCGCCATGTTGGATTGGTGAGACGTAACAAAATTTGAAGGGCATGGTCGAGGTCGCCGGGAATAGCGCCATGAACTTACCGAGTTTCATTGAAATCGCTCCAGTCGTTTAGATTTTATTAGGGACACACACACACACACCTCACACACACACACACACACGGACAAAAGGTGATCTCATAAGCCTATTTTTTCAAAATTGAAAATAGGCTAAAAATGTACAGAGAATATTTGTTGGTGTCCGCTTCAAATATTGTTAGCTTAAACATAACAACTCTCCCAGTTATTAGTGCATAGCAGGCTTCCCATTAAATCCCATGTTTAGTATGGCTCCTTTTAGTAATGCTCACATTCTATCCAACGAACTGGTTTATTTTTCGAATTATCTCTCCTATTTCCACAGTCCCTATTACTGTGCGATACGGTTATTAATCCCCATACGCTCTAAAAATCACTGTTTTTTTGCTCCCTCAATACCGTTATCACCTGGTTATAAATTAACTTCACTTTTACGCCATTTTAATAAGCAATTAAGTGTGTTGATACGTTCAAATTAATACTGCAGTAAATTGCGTTGATAGGTACAAAAATGAACAATATTGAGTCATGAGTTATTTTGTTCCATTAGCAGCTTGGGGATAATAAACACCAACTTTTAATTATTATTCCCTGTGAATTTTAATAACCTGCTCACCCTGTCATTGTTCTTATGCGCTAAATAAGTTTTAAAAACTTATGGTCGGAAATAAAAACAATTCTGCTTGAATATTACGTTTTCAGTTATTTTGCCACTCACGAGTTCTAGCAATATCATCAGTTTATTTATTTATTAATCCATTTAAATATTTAATACTGCACTTTTCTTCAAATTAGTTTTATTTTACGTATGACGAAGCAGATCGGAACACTCAACAAGCACCGAAAACATAAAAACCATATAACACTTTACGGTGCGTGGTTTGCTCTCATTTATGAATGTATTATAACCATGCAGAGATGGTTGTGTCCTGATTGCGGTCATTCCAGATTGCGGTCACCTCATTAGTAGTCCAGATTGCGGTCACTTTCATTTTAGGGAAGAGCTATAAACATTCCAGCGTCCAGATTGCGATCACTTTTCTTGAGAGACCGGTCCTTGGTTCTTGGTTCTTCCTGACTGACTCATACCTTCCGTAAGTTTCAGCTAAGTACACCCCATAAAACTTCGCTTAAAATAATCAAGTTCCCTCCCAATCTGACAGCACCTCCTAAAGCAATGATTATATCATTTTCAGTCTTAAGAATAGAAACGTTTTAGGATCGGAATCAACGATCTTCACTTTCAACAAAATTGTTGTAACGGGAAATTTTATACTTAACAGGGTATAATTTTTAATTAGCCAACTTTCGATTTTTGCAAAAAATGAAAGTAGACTTATGAGATCTACACAGGGCCAAAAATTGTGTGTCTGTCTGTGTGTGTGTGTGTGGGGGGGGGGGGAGTGTGTGTACTCTGAATGTCTGTCCCCCCCCCCTATCAATTCGAACACGGTGAAACTGAATTGAACGAAATTTGGTACAGAGGTAGCAATAGCATAGGGCACCTCAGTGTCATGTTTTATATCGCCGCCATCTTCACGGAAACGTAATGGCGGCCACACAAATGTTCAAAGCTTAAAACAAATTACGACTAACCTAATCATCCGATCTCTACCAAATTTTGTAACGTTATACCTTTATGTATGAAGGATCTTTTCACTAAACTTCAAGGTCATCAGCCGAATAATTTATAGATGGCGGCCATGTATGTGTGCAAATCGATTCCCTCTATCAATTCAAAAACGGTGAAAACGAATTGAACGAAATTTGGTTCAGAGGTAGCGCTAGCAAATGGAACCTCAGTGTCATGTTTTATATCGCCGCTATCTTGACGGAAACGTAATGGCGGCCACCCAAATGTTCAAAGCTTAAATCAAATTACGACTTACCTAATCATCCGATCTCTACTAAATTTTGCAACAATATACCTTAATGTGGGAAACGTCTTTTGTCCAAACTACAAGGTCATCTGCCTAATAGTTTCAGGATGGTGGATGTATGAATCATGCAAGTATTATAGCCCAACCATAACTTACGATTCAACAAGGCCTGATCTCAACAATTCAGCTTATCGTATATATGGAGGTTTAAACTGTCCTCAAGGCGGTGACCGGAAGGATTTTGGCCTATTATAATAGAATATGTAACCGTAGAAGTAACTTAACAGGTCTGATTGACCATGCCATATGGTACACAAAATGGCCGCTATTTGTGCCTGTAAAACCATTTATATTCGTAACTGCGTAAGGTTATATCATTTTAGGAATGTACTGAACAAAATAATACATATTTAGTATCAAATGGTTTATAGAAGCGCCAAAAAACGCTAATGAAATCGTTGATTATAACACAAAATATGATACATTCAAACTAAAGAAGTTATTAACATTTCCATCTTGTACTGCATTCGTGGCGTAGTGGTAGCGATCTATCTTCATAGTTAAGGGTTCGAATCCCCTTGGTTACGTTTATTTTTAGCCTACTTTTCACATTTTGCAAAAATGAGGAAAAAGTAGTCTTATGAGATCGGGCAAATGTGTGTCTGTCTGTCTGTCTGTCTGTCCTTCTGTCTGCCTGTCTGGCTGTGTGTGTGTCCCCCCCTATTAACTCCTAAACGGCTGCAGCAATCAAAACCAAATTTAGTATGAGTAAAGATGTGCACCGGAATAGCTCACGTCCATATTTGAAAATGATGTCAGTGCTACCAACTGCTGAAAAACGCACTAGAAATTTGAGCTCCATGTTGGATATCCTGCAAGATATGCATAGTAGCTATTCCAAAATTGGCACACATGTAGATAATACTATTTCAGTTTAATTTCCAGGAGGCCAACCATGACAGTGTTGCCAAAATAATTTTAAGCCTTCTGATAGGTCCAATGTTTAAATGCATATAACTTCTACACTATCAACTGGATTTCAACCAAATTTTGTATGTAATATCTGTACATAAACAGATATGACTGAGCGTATTCTTAAGAGCCACCAGGGCTGCCAACTGTTAATAATTGCTCTCTCTATTTTTTTTATCCAAATACCAATATATCAGAATGTGTGCAAGCCGACAGCTTTAAACTATGCACACGTATAGTACCTGACATGTTTGATTAATTTTGGAGTAACTTATATACGTCAGTTCTACCAACATGATTCTAAGCCTGCTGATAGGGCCAATTTTTAAATACATGTAACTTCTATACTATCAGTAGGATTTCATCCAAATTTCGCATGTGCTATGTGTAACATATCAGATATGACTATAAGTATTCTTCAGTGCAATCAGGGCTGCCAACTGTTAATAAATGCTGTCTATATTTTTTACCCTAATATCAATATATCAAAAAGTATGCAAGCCAACAGCTCTATACTTTGCACACGTATAGCACCTGACATTCTAGATTAATTTGGAGTAATTAATACAAGGCAGTGCTGACAACATGATTCTATGCCTGCTGATATGTCCAATTTTAAAATACATGTAACTTCTATACTAACAAATGGATTTCATCCAAAATTGGCACAACAAGATATCATAATATTTCAGATTATTTCTGACCAGCACACGCATGGTATTGTTGGCAACATGCTTTTACGCGTGCTGATAGATCCAGTGTCTAACTGCAAGTAACGTCCATTGGACTTCAACCAAATTTTGTATTCTGTACCTTAAGAGATGGAACTAAGAATATATTCAGTCACCAGGGCTGCCAACTGTAGTGCTGTATTAGGCTACATTATACCAGGTATATTTTGAACTAATTAGATATTTCGATATTACCAACTTAATTTCGTCATTATTCTAGATAGGTTCATATTCTGTAGAATAATCATTGGCATGAAAAGTAGGCTGTATAGTTCTTCACGGAACTTCTTGTTACTTGTATTTTTGTATTAATTGGTTCATAACTACTCACACGTTATAATGTTAAGCATATATTGTGTGTATTTGCAATCGAAAAGATTATATAATATGCTGTACTCATAAAACCAGACATTTCAACACTCGACAAAAGCTATTTAATTCTTTGTCCTTGATCCGCGGTTTGAGTCTATCGTTGTTATTTTTGCTTTTGATTCTTTAGGGGCTTTGCAGCATCATGGTCTTGTAGCCCGGTGTACTTGGGTGTGTGTAGAAGTTGTGTGATAACCTGTGTCATTGTGAGGTCTGTAGGCTTCCGTGTGTGTACTTTTATACGAGGCAGGATTTGGGTAAGAAGCTGTTGTTGCTGCTGTTTCATTTGAGATTCATGGGCATCATGGTCATTTAGTCCCGTGTACTTGGGTGAGTGTTGAATTTTGTCTCAATACCCATGTTATTGTAATGGCTGTATTAGTGTGTGTATATATCATTCAGGTGAGGATTGAATCAATATTCGTATAGCACGTTGTATTTCAACAAGCTACTACAATCAACATTCAATTATACTCCTTGAAGAGGATAAAGAGTTATAACTAAACCCATGCATTTAGTAGAAAGTAGGCTATATGTTCTTTACTGAACATCTTGTTAGCCTACTTTCGATTTTTGCAAAAACTGAAACTAGATTTATGAGATCACTACAGGGCGAAAAAAGTGTGTCTGTCTGTGTGTGTGTATGTGTGTGTGTGAGTCTGTGAGTCTGTGTGTGTGTGTGTGTGTGTGTGAGAGAGAGAGAGAGAGAGAGAGTGTACTCTGAATGTCTGTCCCACACTATCAATTCGAACACGGTGAGCGCAAATTGAACGAAATTTGGTACAAAGGTAGCACTAGCAAATGACACCAAAGTGTCATGTTTTATATCGCCGCCATCTTGACGAAAACGTAATGGCGGCCACACAAATGTTCAAAGCTTAAATCAAATTACGACTAACCTAATCAGCCGATCTCTACCAAATTTTGCAACAACATACCATTATAGGGGCAGCATCCTTTGCCCAAACTAATAGGTCATCAGCCTAATAGTTTGCTGATGGCGGCCATCTTTGTGTGAAAATCGATTGCCCCTATTAATTCGAACACGGTGAAATCGAATGGAACGAAATTTGATACAAAGGTAGTACTAGCCAAGGGCACCCCAGTGTCATGTTTTATATCGCCGCCGTCTTGACGGAAACGTAATGGTGGCCACACAAATGTTCAAAGCTTAAATCAAATTACGACTAACCTAATCATCCGATCTCTACCAAATTTTGCAAAAACATACCTTTATGGAGGGAGCATCCTTTGACAAATCTAATAGGACATTAGGCTAATAGTTTGCGGATGGCGGCCATCTTTGTGTCAAAATCGATTACCCCTATTAATTCGAACACGGTGAAACCGAATGGAATGAAATTTGGTACAGAGGTAGCACTAGCAAAGGGCACCCCAGTGTCATGCTTTATATCGCCGCCATCTTGACGGAAACGTAATGGCGGCCACCCAAATGTTCAAAGCTTAAATCAAATTACAACTAACCTAATCATCCGATCTCTACCAAATTTTGCAACAACATACCTTTATGAAGGGAGCATCCTTTGACAAATCTAATAGGTCATTAGCCTAATAGTTTGCGGATGGCGGCCATCTTTGTGTCTAAATCGATTACCCCTATTAATTCGAACACGGTGAAACCGAATGGAATGAAATTTGGTACAGAGGTAGCATTAGCAAAGGGCACCTAAGTGTCATGTTTAATATCACCGCCATCTTGACGGAAACGAAATGGCGGCCACACAAATATTCAAAGCTTAAATCAAATTAGGATTAACCTAATCATCCGATCTCTACCAAATTTTGCATCAACATACCATTATGGAGGGAGCATCCTTTTACCAAACTAATAGGTCATTAGCCTAATATTTTGCGGATGGCGGCCATCTTTGTGTGAAAATCGATTCCCCCTATTAATTCGAACACGGTGAAACCGAATGGAACGAAATTTGGTACAGAGGTAGCACTAGAAAAGGCTACCTCAGTGTCATGTTTTATATCACCGCCATCTTGACGGAAACGTAATCGCGGCCACCCAAATGTTAAAGGCTAAAATGTAATTACGACCAACCTAATAATCTAGTCTCTACCAAATTTTGCAACAACAAATCTTTATGTGGGAAGCATATTCTGACAAAACTGCTAGATCATTAGCCCAATAGTTTGCAGATGGTGGCCAAGTATGTGTGCAAATCGATCCCCCCTATCAATTTAAACACGGTGAAACCGAATTGAACGAAATTTGGCACAGAGGTAGCACTAGCAAAAGGCACCTCAGTGTCATGTTTTATATCGCCACCATCTTGACGGAAACGGAATGACGGCCACCCAAATGTTAAAAGCTTAAATCATTTTTCGACCATCCTAATAATTTGATCTCTACCGGATTTTGCAACAACATGCCTTTTTGTGGAAAGCATCTTATGACTGACTACAAGGTCAACAGCCCAATAGTTTGCAAATAGCGGCTATGTATGTGTGCAAATCCATTCCCCAGATCAATTCAAACACGGTGAAACCGAATTGAATGAATTTTTTTTACAGAGGTAGCACTAGCAAAGGGCACCTCATATTCATGTATAATATCCCTATAGCACGTTGTATTTCAACAAGCTACTACAATCAACATTCAATTATACCCCTTGAAGAGGACAAAGAGTTATAACTAAACCCATGCATTTAGTTGAAATTAGGCTATATGTTCTTTACTGAACATCTTGTTTTTAATTTCTGCCCCTCCTCTCCCATTTGAGGCGCGAGATATCTATTTTTAGCCTACTTTCGATATTTGCAAAAAATGAAGTTAGACTTATGAGATCACCACAGGGCGAAAAAAAGTGTGTCTGTCTGTGTGTGTGTATGTGTGTGAGTCTGTGTGTGTGTGTGTGTGTGTGAGTGTGTGTACTCTGAATGCCTGTCCCCCCTATCAATTCGAACACGGTGAGCGCAAATTGAACGAAATTTGGTACAAAGGTAGCACGAGCAAAGGACACCTCAGTGTCATGTTTTATATCGCCGCCATCTTGACGGAAACGTAATGGCGGCCACACAAATGTTCAAAGCTTAAATCGAATTACGACTAACCTAATCATCCGATCTCTACCAAATTTTGCAACAACATACCTTTATGGAGGGAGCATCCTTTGACAAATCTAATAGGTCATTAGCTTAATAGTTTGCGGATGGCGGCCATCATTGTGTCAAAATCGATTACCCCTATTAATTCGAACACGGTGAAACCGAATGGAATGAAATTTGGTACAGAGGTAGCACTAGCAAAGGGCACCTCAGTGTCATGTTTTATATCGCCGCCATCTTGACGGAAACGTAATGGCGGCCACCCAAATGTTCAAAGCTTAAATCAAATTACGACTAACCTAATCATCCGAACTCTAGCAAATTTTGCAACAACATACTTTTAGGAAGGGAGCATTCTTTGACAAATCCAATAGGTTATTAGCCTAATAGTTTGCGGATGGCGGCCATCTTTGTGTCAAAATCGATTACCCCTATTAATTCGAACACGGTGAAACCGAATGGAATGAAATTTGGCACAGAGGTAGCACTAGCAAAGGGCACCTCAGTGTCATGTATTATATCACCGCCATCTTGACGGAAACGTAATGGCGGCCACACAAATGTTCAAAGCTTAAAGCAAATTACGACTAACCTAATCATCCGATCTCTACCAAATTTTGCAACAACATACCTTTATGAAGGGAGCATCCTTTGACAAATCTAATAGGTCATTAGCCTAATAGTTTGCGGATGGCGGCCATCTTTGTGTCTAAATCGATTACCCCTATTAATTCGAACACGGTGAAACCGAATGGAATGAAATTTGGTACAGAGGTAGCATTAGCAAAGGGCACCTAAGTGTCATGTTTAATATCACCGCCATCTTGACGGAAACGAAATGGCGGCCACACAAATATTCAAAGCTTAAATCAAATTAGGATTAACCTAATCATCCGATCTCTACCAAATTTTGCATCAACATACCATTATGGAGGGAGCATCCTTTTACCAAACTAATAGGTCATTAGCCTAATAATTTGCGGATGGCGGCCATCTTTGTGTGAAAATCGATTCCCCCTATTAATTCGAACACGGTGAAACCGAATGGAACGAAATTTGGTACAGAGGTAGCACTAGAAAAGGCTACCTCAGTGTCATGTTTTATATCACCGCCATCTTGACGGAAACGTAATCGCGGCCACCCAAATGTTAAAGGCTAAAATGTAATTACGACCAACCTAATAATCTAGTCTCTACCAAATTTTGCAACAACAAATCTTTATGTGGGAAGCATATTCTGACAAAACTGCTAGATCATTAGCCCAATAGTTTGCAGATGGTGGCCAAGTATGTGTGCAAATCGATCCCCCCTATCAATTTAAACACGGTGAAACCGAATTGAACGAAATTTGGCACAGAGGTAGCACTAGCAAAAGGCACCTCAGTGTCATGTTTTATATCGCCACCATCTTGACGGAAACGGAATGACGGCCACCCAAATGTTAAAAGCTTAAATCAAATTTCGACCATCCTAATAATTTGATCTCTACCGGATTTTGCAACAACATGCCTTTTTGTGGAAAGCATCTTATGACTGACTACAAGGTCATCAGCCCAATAGTTTGCAAATAGCGGCCATGTATGTGTGCAAATCCATTCCCCAGATCAATTCAAACACGGTGAAACCGAATTGAATGAATTTTTTTTACAGAGGTAGCACTAGCAAAGGGCACCTCATATTCATGTATAATATCCCTATAGCACGTTGTATTTCAACAAGCTACTACAATCAACATTCAATTATACCCCTTGAAGAGGACAAAGAGTTATAACTAAACCCATGCATTTAGTAGAAAGTAGGCTATATGTTCTTTACTGAACATCTTGTTTTTAATTTCTGCCCCTCCTCTCCCATTTGAGGCGCGAGATATCTATTTTTAGCCTACTTTCGATATTTGCAAAAAATGAAGTTAGACTTATGAGATCACCACAGGGCGAAAAATAGTGTGTCTGTCTGTGTGTGTGTATGTGTGTGAGTCTGTGTGTGTGTGTGTGTGTGTGTGTGTGAGTGTGTGTACTCTGAATGCCTGTCCCCCCTATCAATTCGAACACGGTGAGCGCAAATTGAACGAAATTTGGTACAAAGGTAGCACGAGCAAAGGACACCTCAGTGTCATGTTTTATATCGCCGCCATCTTGACGGAAACGTAATGGCGGCCACACAAATGTTCAAAGCTTAAATCGAATTACGACTAACCTAATCATCCGATCTCTACCAAATTTTGCAACAACATACCTTTATGGAGGGAGCATCCTTTGACAAATCTAATAGGTCATTAGCTTAATAGTTTGCGGATGGCGGCCATCATTGTGTCAAAATCGATTACCCCTATTAATTCGAACACGGTAAAACCGAATGGAATGAAATTTGGTACAGAGGTAGCACTAGCAGAGGGCACCTCAGTGTCATGTTATATATCGCCGCCATCTTGACGGAAACGTAATGGCGGCCACCCAAATGTTCAAAGCTTAAATCAAATTACGACTAACCTAATCATTTGAACTCTAGCAAATTTTGCAACAACATACTTTTATGAAGGGAGCATTCTTTGACAAATCCAATAGGTTATTAGCCTAATAGTTTGCGGATGGCGGCCATCTTTGTGTCAAAATCGATTACCCCTATTAATTCGAACACGGTGACACCGAATGGAATGAAATTTGGCACAGAGGTAGCACTAGCAAAGGGCACCTCAGTGTCATGTATTATATCACCGCCATCTTGACGGAAACGTAATGGCGGCCACACAAATGTTCAAAGCTTAAAGCAAATTACGACTAACCTAATCATCCGATCTCTACCAAATTTTGCAACAACATACCTTTATGGAGGAAGCATCCTTTGACCATTCTAATAGGTCATTAGCCTAATAGTTTGCGGATGGCGGCCATCATTGTGTCAAAATCGATTACCCCTATTAATTCGAACACGGGGAAACCGAATGGAATGAAATTTGGCACAGAGGTAGCACTAGCAAAGGGCACCTCAGTGTCATGTATTATATCACCGCCATCTTGACGGAAACGTAATGGCGGCCACACAAATGTTCAAAGCTTAAATCAAATTACGACTAACCTAATCATCCGATCTCTACCAAATTTTGCAACAACATACCTTTATGGAGGAAGCATCCTTTGACAATTCTAATAGGTCATTAGCCTAATAGTTTGCGGATGGCGGCCATCATTGTGTCAAAATCGATTACCCCTATTAATTCGAACACGGGGAAACCGAATGGAATGAAATTTGGTACAGAGGTAGCAATAGCAAAGGGCACCTCAGTGTCATGTTTTATATCGCAGTCATCTTGACGGAAACGTAATGGCGGCCACACAAATGTTCAAAGCTTAAATTAAATTACGACTAACCTAATCATCCGAACTCTAGCAAATTATGCAGCAACATACTTTTATGAAGGGAGCATTCTTTGACAAATCCAATAGGGTATTAGCCTAATAGTTTGCGCATGGCGGCCATCTTTGTGTCAAAATCGATTACCCCTATTAATTCGAACACGGTGAAACCGAATGGAATGAAATTTGGCACAGAGGTAGCACTAGCAAAGGGCACCTCAGTGTCATGTATTATATCACCGCCATCTTGACGGAAACGTAATGGCGGCCACCCCAATGTTCAAAGCTTAAATCAAATTACGACTAACCTAATCATCCGATCTCTACCAAATTTTGCAACAACATACCTTTATGGAGGAAGCATCCTTTGACAATTATAATAGGTCATTAGCCTAATAGTTTGCGGATGGCGGCCATCATTGTGTCAAAATCGATTACCCCTATTAATTCGAACACGGGGAAACCGAATGGAATGAAATTTGGCACAGAGGTAGCACTAGCAAAGGGTACCTCAGTGTCATGTATTATATCACCGCCATCTTGACGGAAACGTAATGGCGGCCACACAAATGTTCAAAGCTTAAATTAAATTACGACTAACCTAATCATCCGAACTCTAGCAAATTTTGCAACAACATACTTTTATGAAGGGAGCATTCTTTGACAAATCCAATAGGTTATTAGCCTAATAGTTTGCGGATGGCGGCCATCATTGTGTCAAAATCGATTACCGCTATTAATTCGAACACGGGGAAACCGAATGGAATGAAATTTGGCAAAGAGGTAGCACTAGCAAAGGGCACCTCAGTGTCATGTATTATATCACCGCCAACTTGACGGAAACATAATGGCGGCCACACAAATGTTCAAAGCTTAAATCAAATTACGACTTACCTAATCATCCGATCTCTACCAAATTTTGCAACAACATACCTTTATGGAGGGAGCATCCTTTGACAATTATAATGGGTCATTAGCCTAATAGTTTGCGGATGGCGGCCATCATTGTGTCAAAATGGATTACCCCTATTAATTCGAACACGGGGAAACCGAATGGAATGAAATTTGGAACAGGGGTAGCACTAGCAAAGGGCACCTCAGTGACATGTATTATATCACCGCCATCTTGACGGAAACGTAATGGCGGCCACACAAATGTTCAAAGCTTAAAGCAAATTACGACTAACCTAATTATCCGATCTCTACCAAATTTTGCAACAACATACCTTTATGAAGGGAGCATCCTTTGACAAATCTAATAGGTCATTAGCCTAATAGTTTGCGGATGGCGGCCATCTTTGTGTCTAAATCGATTACCCCTATTAATTCGAACACGGTGAAACCGAATGGAATGAAATTTGGTACAGAGGTAGCATTAGCAAAGGGCACCTAAGTGTCATGTTTAATATCACCGCCATCTTGACGGAAACGAAATGGCGGCCACACAAATATTCAAAGCTTAAATCAAATTAGGATTAACCTAATCATCCGATCTCTACCAAATTTTGCATCAACATACCATTATGGAGGGAGCATCCTTTTACCAAACTAATAGGTCATTAGCCTAATATTTTGCGGATGGCGGCCATCTTTGTGTGAAAATCGATTCCCCCTATTAATTCGAACACGGTGAAACCGAATGGAACGAAATTTGGTACAGAGGTAGCACTAGAAAAGGCTACCTCAGTGTCTTGTTTTATATCACCGCCATCTTGACGGAAACGTAATCGCGGCCACCCAAATGTTAAAGGCTAAAATGTAATTACGACCAACCTAATAATCTAGTCTCTACCAAATTTTGCAACAACAAATCTTTATGTGGGAAGCATATTCTGACAAAACTGCTAGATCATTAGCCCAATAGTTTGCAGATGGTGGCCAAGTATGTGTGCAAATCGATCCCCCCTATCAATTTAAACACGGTGAAACCGAATTGAACGAAATTTGGCACAGAGGTAGCACTAGCAAAAGGCACCTCAGTGTCATGTTTTATATCGCCACCATCTTGACGGAAACGGAATGACGGCCACCCAAATGTTAAAAGCTTAAATCAAATTTCGACCATCCTAATAATTTGATCTCTACCGGATTTTGCAACAACATGCCTTTTTGTGGAAAGCATCTTATGACTGACTACAAGGTCATCAGCCCAATAGTTTGCAAATAGCGGCCATGTATGTGTGCAAATCCATTCCCCAGATCAATTCAAACACGGTGAAACCGAATTGAATGAATTTTTTTTACAGAGGTAGCACTAGCAAAGGGCACCTCATATTCATGTATAATATCCCTATAGCACGTTGTATTTCAACAAGCTACTACAATCAACATTCAATTATACCCCTTGAAGAGGACAAAGAGTTATAACTAAACCCATGCATTTAGTAGAAAGTAGGCTATATGTTCTTTACTGAACTTCTTGTTTTTAATTTCTGCCCCTCCTCTCCCATTTGAGGCGCGAGATATCTATTTTTAGCCTACTTTCGATATTTGCAAAAAATGAAGTTAGACTTATGAGATCACCACAGGGCGAAAAATAGTGTGTCTGTCTGTGTGTGTGTATGTGTGTGAGTCTGTGTGTGTGTGTGTGTGTGTGAGTGTGTGTACTCTGAATGCCTGTCCCCCCTATCAATTCGAACACGGTGAGCGCAAATTGAACGAAATTTGGTACAAAGGTAGCACGAGCAAAGGACACCTCAGTGTCATGTTTTATATCGCCGCCATCTTGACGGAAACGTAATGGCGGCCACACAAATGTTCAAAGCTTAAATCGAATTACGACTAACCTAATCATCCGATCTCTACCAAATTTTGCAACAACATACCTTTATGGAGGGAGCATCCTTTGACAAATCTAATAGGTCATTAGCTTAATAGTTTGCGGATGGCGGCCATCATTGTGTCAAAATCGATTACCCCTATTAATTCGAACACGGTGAAACCGAATGGAATGAAATTTGGCACAGAGGTAGCACTAGCAAAGGGCACCTCAGTGTCTTGTATTATATCACCGCCATCTTGACGGAAACGTAATGGCGGCCACACAAATGTTCAAAGCTTAAAGCAAATTACGACTAACCTAATCATCCGATCTCTACCAAATTTTGCAACAACATACCTTTATGGAGGAAGCATCCTTTGACCATTCTAGTAGGTCATTAGCCTAATAGTTTGCGGATGGCGGCCATCATTGTGTCAAAATCGATTACCCCTATTAATTCGAACACGGGGAAACCGAATGGAATGAAATTTGGCACAGAGGTAGCACTAGCAAAGGGCACCTCAGTGTCATGTATTATATCACCGCCATCTTGACGGAAACGTAATGGCGGCCACACAAATGTTCAAAGCTTAAATCAAATTACGACTAACCTAATCATCCGATCTCTACCAAATTTTGCAACAACATACCTTTATGGAGGAAGCATCCTTGGCAATTCTAATAGGTCATTAGCCTAATAGTTTGCGGATGGCGGCCATCATTGTGTCAAAATCGATTACCCCTATTAATTCGAACACGGGGAAACCGAATGGAATGAAATTTGGTACAGAGGTAGCACTAGCAAAGGGCACCTCAGTGTCATGTTTTATATCGCAGTCATCTTGACGGAAACGTAATGGCGGCCACCCAAATGTTCAAAGCTTAAATTAAATTACGACTAACCTAATCATCCGAACTCTAGCAAATTATGCAGCAACATACTTTTATGAAGGGAGCATTCTTTGACAAATCCAATAGGGTATTAGCCTAATAGTTTGCGCATGGCGGCCATCTTTGTGTCAAAATCGATTACCCCTATTAATTCGAACACGGTGAAACCGAATGGAATGAAATTTGGCACAGAGGTAGCACTAGCAAAGGGCACCTCAGTGTCATGTATTATATCACCGCCATCTTGACGGAAACGTAATGGCGGCCACCCAAATGTTCAAAGCTTAAATCAAATTACGACTAACCTAATCATCCGATCTCTACCAAATTTTGCAACAACATACCTTTATGGAGGAAGCATCCTTTGACAATTATAATAGGTCATTAGCCTAATAGTTTGCGGATGGCGGCCATCATTGTGTCAAAATCGATTACCCCTATTAATTCGAACACGGGGAAACCGAATGGAATGAAATTTGGCACAGAGGTAGCACTAGCAAAGGGTACCTCAGTGTCATGTATTATATCACCGCCATCTTGACGGAAACGTAATGGCGGCCACACAAATGTTCAAAGCTTAAATCAAATTACGACTCACCTAATCATCCGATCTCTACCAAATTTTGCAACAACATACCTTTATGGAGGAAGCATCCTTTGACAATTCTAATAGGTCATTAGCCTAATAGTTTGCGGATGGCGGCCATCATTGTGTCAAAATCGATTACCCCTATTAATTCGAACACGGGGAAACCGAATGGAATGAAATTTGGTACAGAGGTAGCACTAGCAAAGGGCACCTCAGTGTCATGTATTATATCGCCGCCATCTTGACGGAAACGTAATGGCGGCCACCCAAATGTTCAAAGCTTAAATTAAATTACGACTAACCTAATCATCCGAACTCTAGCAAATTTTGCAACAACATACTTTTATGAAGGGAGCATTCTTTGACAAATCCAATAGGTTATTAGCCTAATAGTTTGCGGATGGCGGCCATCATTGTGTCAAAATCGATTACCGCTATTAATTCGAACACGGGGAAACCGAATGGAATGAAATTTGGCAAAGAGGTAGCACTAGCAAAGGGCACCTCAGTGTCATGTATTATATCACCGCCATCTTGACGGAAACATAATGGCGGCCACACAAATGTTCAAAGCTTAAATCAAATTACGACTAACCTAATCATCCGATCTCTACCAAATTTTGCAACAACATACCTTTATGGAGGGAGCATCCTTTGACAATTATAATGGGTCATTAGCCTAATAGTTTGCGGATGGCGGCCATCATTGTGTCAAAATGGATTACCCCTATTAATTCGAACACGGGGAATCCGAATGGAATGAAATTTGGAACAGGGGTAGCACTAGCAAAGGGCACCTCAGTGACATGTATTATATCACCGCCATCTTGACGGAAACGTAATGGCGGCCACACAAATGTTCAAAGCTTAAAGCAAATTACGACTAACCTAATCATCCGATCTCTACCAAATTTTGCAACAACATACCTTTATGAAGGGAGCATCCTTTGACAAATCTAATAGGTCATTAGCCTAATAGTTTGCGGATGGCGGCCATCTTTGTGTCTAAATCGATTACCCCTATTAATTCGAACACGGTGAAACCGAATGGAATGAAATTTGGTACAGAGGTAGCATTAGCAAAGGGCACCTAAGTGTCATGTTTAATATCACCGCCGTCTTGACGGAAACGAAATGGCGGCCACACAAATATTCAAAGCTTAAATCAAATTAGGATTAACCTAATCATCCGATCTCTACCAAATTTTGCATCAACATACCATTATGGAGGGAGCATCCTTTTACCAAACTAATAGGTCATTAGCCTAATATTTTGCGGATGGCGGCCATCTTTGTGTGAAAATCGATTACCCCTATTAATTCGAACACGGTGAAACCGAATGGAACGAAATTTGGTACAGAGGTAGCACTAGAAAAGGCTACCTCAGTGTCATGTTTTATATCACCGCCATCTTGACGGAAACGTAATCGCGGCCACCCAAATGTTAAAGGCTAAAATGTAATTACGACCAACCTAATAATCTAGTCTCTACCAAATTTTGCAACAACAAATCTTTATGTGGGAAGCATATTCTGACAAAACTGCTAGATCATTAGCCCAATAGTTTGCAGATGGTGGCCAAGTATGTGTGCAAATCGATCCCCCCTATCAATTTAAACATGGTGAAACCGAATTGAACGAAATTTGGCACAGAGGTAGCACTAGCAAAAGGCACCTCAGTGTCATGTTTTATATCGCCACCATCTTGACGGAAACGGAATGACGGCCACCCAAATGTTAAAAGCTTAAATCAAATTTCGACCATCCTAATAATTTGATCTCTACCGGATTTTGCAACAACATGCCTTTTTGTGGAAAGCATCTTATGACTGACTACAAGGTCATCAGCCCAATAGTTTGCAAATAGCGGCCATTTATGTGTGCAAATCCATTCCCCAGATCAATTCAAACACGGTGAAACCGAATTGAATGAATTTTTTTTACAGAGGTAGCACTAGCAAAGGGCACCTCATATTCATGTATAATATCCCTATAGCACGTTGTATTTCAACAAGCTACTACAATCAACATTCAATTATACCCCTTGAAGAGGACAAAGAGTTATAACTAAACCCATGCATTTAGTAGAAAGTAGGCTATATGTTCTTTACTGAACATCTTGTTTTTAATTTCTGCCCCTCCTCTCCCATTTGAGGCGCGAGATATCTATTTTTAGCCTACTTTCGATATTTGCAAAAAATGAAGTTAGACTTATGAGATCACCACAGGGCGAAAAAAAATGTGTCTGTCTGTGTGTGTGTATGTGTGTGAGTCTGTGTGTGTGTGTGTGTGTGTGAGTGTGTGTACTCTGAATGCCTGTCCCCCCTATCAATTCGAACACGGTGAGCGCAAATTGAACGAAATTTGGTACAAAGGTAGCACGAGCAAAGGACACCTCAGTGTCATGTTTTATATCGCCGCCATCTTGACGGAAACGTAATGACGGCCACACAAATGTTCAAAGCTTAAATCGAATTACGACTAACCTAATCATCCGATCTCTACCAAATTTTGCAACAACATACCTTTATGGAGGGAGCATCCTTTGACAAATCTAATAGGTCATTAGCTTAATAGTTTGCGGATGGCGGCCATCATTGTGTCAAAATCGATTACCCCTATTAATTCGAACACGGTGAAACCGAATGGAATGAAATTTGGTACAGAGGTAGCACTAGCAAAGGGCACCTCAGTGTCATGTTTTATATCGCCGCCATCTTGACGGAAACGTAATGGCGGCCACCCAAATGTTCAAAGCTTAAATCAAATTACGACTAACCTAATCATCCGAACTCTAGCAAATTTTGCAACAACATACTTTTATGAAGGGAGCATTCTTTGACAAATCCAATAGGTTATTAGCCTAATAGTTTGCGGATGGCGGCCATCTTTGTGTCAAAATCGATTACCCCTATTAATTCGAACACGGTGAAACCGAATGGAATGAAATTTGGCACAGAGGTAGCACTAGCAAAGGGCACCTCAGTGTCATGTATTATATCACCGCCATCTTGACGGAAACGTAATGGCGGCCACACAAATGTTCAAAGCTTAAAGCAAATTACGACTAACCTAATCATCCGATCTCTACCAAATTTTGCAACAACATACCTTTATGAAGGGAGCATCCTTTGACAAATCTAATAGGTCATTAGCCTAATAGTTTGCGGATGGCGGCCATCTTTGTGTCTAAATCGATTACCCCTATTAATTCGAACACGGTGAAACCGAATGGAATGAAATTTGGTACAGAGGTAGCATTAGCAAAGGGCACCTAAGTGTCATGTTTAATATCACCGCCATCTTGACGGAAACGAAATGGCGGCCACACAAATATTCAAAGCTTAAATCAAATTAGGATTAACCTAATCATCCGATCTCTACCAAATTTTGCATCAACATACCATTATGGAGGGAGCATCCTTTTACCAAACTAATAGGTCATTAGCCTAATATTTTGCGGATGGCGGCCATCTTTGTGTGAAAATCGATTCCCCCTATTAATTCGAACACGGTGAAACCGAATGGAACGAAATTTGGTACAGAGGTAGCACTAGAAAAGGCTACCTCAGTGTCATGTTTTATATCACCGCCATCTTGACGGAAACGTAATCGCGGCCACCCAAATGTTAAAGGCTAAAATGTAATTACGACCAACCTAATAATCTAGTCTCTACCAAATTTTGCAACAACAAATCTTTATGTGGGAAGCATATTCTGACAAAACTGCTAGATCATTAGCCCAATAGTTTGCAGATGGTGGCCAAGTATGTGTGCAAATCGATCCCCCCTATCAATTTAAACACGGTGAAACTGAATTGAACGAAATTTGGCACAGAGGTAGCACTAGCAAAAGGCACCTCAGTGTCATGTTTTATATCGCCACCATCTTGACGGAAACGGAATGACGGCCACCCAAATGTTAAAAGCTTAAATCAAATTTCGACCATCCTAATAATTTGATCTCTACCGGATTTTGCAACAACATGCCTTTTTGTGGAAAGCATCTTTTGACTGACTACAAGGTCATCAGCCCAATAGTTTGCAAATAGCGGCCATGTATGTGTGCAAATCCATTCCCCAGATCAATTCAAACACGGTGAAACCGAATTGAATGAATTTTTTTTACAGAGGTAGCACTAGCAAAGGGCACCTCATATTCATGTATAATATCCCTATAGCACGTTGTATTTCAACAAGCTACTACAATCAACATTCAATTATGCCCCTTGAAGAGGACAAAGAGTTATAACTAAACCCATGCATTTAGTAGAAAGTAGGCTATATGTTCTTTACTGAACATCTTGTTTTTAATTTCTGCCCCTCCTCTCCCATTTGAGGCGCGAGATATCTATTTTTAGCCTACTTTCGATATTTGCAAAAAATGAAGTTAGACTTATGAGATCACCACAGGGCGAAAAAAAGTGTGTCTGTCTGTGTGTGTGTATGTGTGTGAGTCTGTGTGTGTGTGTGTGTGTGTGTGTGAGTGTGTGTACTCTGAATGCCTGTCCCCCCTATCAATTCGAACACGGTGAGCGCAAATTGAACGAAATTTGGTACAAAGGTAGCACGAGCAAAGGACACCTCAGTGTCATGTTTTATATCGCCGCCATCTTGACGGAAACGTAATGGCGGCCACACAAATGTTCAAAGCTTAAATCGAATTACGACTAACCTAATCATCCGATCTCTACCAAATTTTGCAACAACATACCTTTATGGAGGGAGCATCCTTTGACAATTATAATGGGTCATTAGCCTAATAGTTTGCGGATGGCGGCCATCATTGTGTCAAAATGGATTACCCCTATTAATTCGAACACGGGGAAACCGAATGGAATGAAATTTGGAACAGGGGTAGCACTAGCAAAGGGCACCTCAGTGACATGTATTATATCACCGCCATCTTGACGGAAACGTAATGGCGGCCACACAAATGTTCAAAGCTTAAAGCAAATTACGACTAACCTAATTATCCGATCTCTACCAAATTTTGCAACAACATACCTTTATGAAGGGAGCATCCTTTGACAAATCTAATAGGTCATTAGCCTAATAGTTTGCGGATGGCGGCCATCTTTGTGTCTAAATCGATTACCCCTATTAATTCGAACACGGTGAAACCGAATGGAATGAAATTTGGTACAGAGGTAGCATTAGCAAAGGGCACCTAAGTGTCATGTTTAATATCACCGCCATCTTGACGGAAACGAAATGGCGGCCACACAAATATTCAAAGCTTAAATCAAATTAGGATTAACCTAATCATCCGATCTCTACCAAATTTTGCATCAACATACCATTATGGAGGGAGCATCCTTTTACCAAACTAATAGGTCATTAGCCTAATATTTTGCGGATGGCGGCCATCTTTGTGTGAAAATCGATTCCCCCTATTAATTCGAACACGGTGAAACCGAATGGAACGAAATTTGGTACAGAGGTAGCACTAGAAAAGGCTACCTCAGTGTCTTGTTTTATATCACCGCCATCTTGACGGAAACGTAATCGCGGCCACCCAAATGTTAAAGGCTAAAATGTAATTACGACCAACCTAATAATCTAGTCTCTACCAAATTTTGCAACAACAAATCTTTATGTGGGAAGCATATTCTGACAAAACTGCTAGATCATTAGCCCAATAGTTTGCAGATGGTGGCCAAGTATGTGTGCAAATCGATCCCCCCTATCAATTTAAACACGGTGAAACCGAATTGAACGAAATTTGGCACAGAGGTAGCACTAGCAAAAGGCACCTCAGTGTCATGTTTTATATCGCCACCATCTTGACGGAAACGGAATGACGGCCACCCAAATGTTAAAAGCTTAAATCAAATTTCGACCATCCTAATAATTTGATCTCTACCGGATTTTGCAACAACATGCCTTTTTGTGGAAAGCATCTTATGACTGACTACAAGGTCATCAGCCCAATAGTTTGCAAATAGCGGCCATGTATGTGTGCAAATCCATTCCCCAGATCAATTCAAACACGGTGAAACCGAATTGAATGAATTTTTTTTACAGAGGTAGCACTAGCAAAGGGCACCTCATATTCATGTATAATATCCCTATAGCACGTTGTATTTCAACAAGCTACTACAATCAACATTCAATTATACCCCTTGAAGAGGACAAAGAGTTATAACTAAACCCATGCATTTAGTAGAAAGTAGGCTATATGTTCTTTACTGAACTTCTTGTTTTTAATTTCTGCCCCTCCTCTCCCATTTGAGGCGCGAGATATCTATTTTTAGCCTACTTTCGATATTTGCAAAAAATGAAGTTAGACTTATGAGATCACCACAGGGCGAAAAATAGTGTGTCTGTCTGTGTGTGTGTATGTGTGTGAGTCTGTGTGTGTGTGTGTGTGTGTGAGTGTGTGTACTCTGAATGCCTGTCCCCCCTATCAATTCGAACACGGTGAGCGCAAATTGAACGAAATTTGGTACAAAGGTAGCACGAGCAAAGGACACCTCAGTGTCATGTTTTATATCGCCGCCATCTTGACGGAAACGTAATGGCGGCCACACAAATGTTCAAAGCTTAAATCGAATTACGACTAACCTAATCATCCGATCTCTACCAAATTTTGCAACAACATACCTTTATGGAGGGAGCATCCTTTGACAAATCTAATAGGTCATTAGCTTAATAGTTTGCGGATGGCGGCCATCATTGTGTCAAAATCGATTACCCCTATTAATTCGAACACGGTGAAACCGAATGGAATGAAATTTGGCACAGAGGTAGCACTAGCAAAGGGCACCTCAGTGTCTTGTATTATATCACCGCCATCTTGACGGAAACGTAATGGCGGCCACACAAATGTTCAAAGCTTAAAGCAAATTACGACTAACCTAATCATCCGATCTCTACCAAATTTTGCAACAACATACCTTTATGGAGGAAGCATCCTTTGACCATTCTAGTAGGTCATTAGCCTAATAGTTTGCGGATGGCGGCCATCATTGTGTCAAAATCGATTACCCCTATTAATTCGAACACGGGGAAACCGAATGGAATGAAATTTGGCACAGAGGTAGCACTAGCAAAGGGCACCTCAGTGTCATGTATTATATCACCGCCATCTTGACGGAAACGTAATGGCGGCCACACAAATGTTCAAAGCTTAAATCAAATTACGACTAACCTAATCATCCGATCTCTACCAAATTTTGCAACAACATACCTTTATGGAGGAAGCATCCTTGGCAATTCTAATAGGTCATTAGCCTAATAGTTTGCGGATGGCGGCCATCATTGTGTCAAAATCGATTACCCCTATTAATTCGAACACGGGGAAACCGAATGGAATGAAATTTGGTACAGAGGTAGCACTAGCAAAGGGCACCTCAGTGTCATGTTTTATATCGCAGTCATCTTGACGGAAACGTAATGGCGGCCACCCAAATGTTCAAAGCTTAAATTAAATTACGACTAACCTAATCATCCGAACTCTAGCAAATTATGCAGCAACATACTTTTATGAAGGGAGCATTCTTTGACAAATCCAATAGGGTATTAGCCTAATAGTTTGCGCATGGCGGCCATCTTTGTGTCAAAATCGATTACCCCTATTAATTCGAACACGGTGAAACCGAATGGAATGAAATTTGGCACAGAGGTAGCACTAGCAAAGGGCACCTCAGTGTCATGTATTATATCACCGCCATCTTGACGGAAACGTAATGGCGGCCACCCAAATGTTCAAAGCTTAAATCAAATTACGACTAACCTAATCATCCGATCTCTACCAAATTTTGCAACAACATACCTTTATGGAGGAAGCATCCTTTGACAATTATAATAGGTCATTAGCCTAATAGTTTGCGGATGGCGGCCATCATTGTGTCAAAATCGATTACCCCTATTAATTCGAACACGGGGAAACCGAATGGAATGAAATTTGGCACAGAGGTAGCACTAGCAAAGGGTACCTCAGTGTCATGTATTATATCACCGCCATCTTGACGGAAACGTAATGGCGGCCACACAAATGTTCAAAGCTTAAATCAAATTACGACTCACCTAATCATCCGATCTCTACCAAATTTTGCAACAACATACCTTTATGGAGGAAGCATCCTTTGACAATTCTAATAGGTCATTAGCCTAATAGTTTGCGGATGGCGGCCATCATTGTGTCAAAATCGATTACCCCTATTAATTCGAACACGGGGAAACCGAATGGAATGAAATTTGGTACAGAGGTAGCACTAGCAAAGGGCACCTCAGTGTCATGTATTATATCGCCGCCATCTTGACGGAAACGTAATGGCGGCCACCCAAATGTTCAAAGCTTAAATTAAATTACGACTAACCTAATCATCCGAACTCTAGCAAATTTTGCAACAACATACTTTTATGAAGGGAGCATTCTTTGACAAATCCAATAGGTTATTAGCCTAATAGTTTGCGGATGGCGGCCATCATTGTGTCAAAATCGATTACCGCTATTAATTCGAACACGGGGAAACCGAATGGAATGAAATTTGGCAAAGAGGTAGCACTAGCAAAGGGCACCTCAGTGTCATGTATTATATCACCGCCATCTTGACGGAAACATAATGGCGGCCACACAAATGTTCAAAGCTTAAATCAAATTACGACTAACCTAATCATCCGATCTCTACCAAATTTTGCAACAACATACCTTTATGGAGGGAGCATCCTTTGACAATTATAATGGGTCATTAGCCTAATAGTTTGCGGATGGCGGCCATCATTGTGTCAAAATGGATTACCCCTATTAATTCGAACACGGGGAATCCGAATGGAATGAAATTTGGAACAGGGGTAGCACTAGCAAAGGGCACCTCAGTGACATGTATTATATCACCGCCATCTTGACGGAAACGTAATGGCGGCCACACAAATGTTCAAAGCTTAAAGCAAATTACGACTAACCTAATCATCCGATCTCTACCAAATTTTGCAACAACATACCTTTATGAAGGGAGCATCCTTTGACAAATCTAATAGGTCATTAGCCTAATAGTTTGCGGATGGCGGCCATCTTTGTGTCTAAATCGATTACCCCTATTAATTCGAACACGGTGAAACCGAATGGAATGAAATTTGGTACAGAGGTAGCATTAGCAAAGGGCACCTAAGTGTCATGTTTAATATCACCGCCGTCTTGACGGAAACGAAATGGCGGCCACACAAATATTCAAAGCTTAAATCAAATTAGGATTAACCTAATCATCCGATCTCTACCAAATTTTGCATCAACATACCATTATGGAGGGAGCATCCTTTTACCAAACTAATAGGTCATTAGCCTAATATTTTGCGGATGGCGGCCATCTTTGTGTGAAAATCGATTACCCCTATTAATTCGAACACGGTGAAACCGAATGGAACGAAATTTGGTACAGAGGTAGCACTAGAAAAGGCTACCTCAGTGTCATGTTTTATATCACCGCCATCTTGACGGAAACGTAATCGCGGCCACCCAAATGTTAAAGGCTAAAATGTAATTACGACCAACCTAATAATCTAGTCTCTACCAAATTTTGCAACAACAAATCTTTATGTGGGAAGCATATTCTGACAAAACTGCTAGATCATTAGCCCAATAGTTTGCAGATGGTGGCCAAGTATGTGTGCAAATCGATCCCCCCTATCAATTTAAACATGGTGAAACCGAATTGAACGAAATTTGGCACAGAGGTAGCACTAGCAAAAGGCACCTCAGTGTCATGTTTTATATCGCCACCATCTTGACGGAAACGGAATGACGGCCACCCAAATGTTAAAAGCTTAAATCAAATTTCGACCATCCTAATAATTTGATCTCTACCGGATTTTGCAACAACATGCCTTTTTGTGGAAAGCATCTTATGACTGACTACAAGGTCATCAGCCCAATAGTTTGCAAATAGCGGCCATTTATGTGTGCAAATCCATTCCCCAGATCAATTCAAACACGGTGAAACCGAATTGAATGAATTTTTTTTACAGAGGTAGCACTAGCAAAGGGCACCTCATATTCATGTATAATATCCCTATAGCACGTTGTATTTCAACAAGCTACTACAATCAACATTCAATTATACCCCTTGAAGAGGACAAAGAGTTATAACTAAACCCATGCATTTAGTAGAAAGTAGGCTATATGTTCTTTACTGAACATCTTGTTTTTAATTTCTGCCCCTCCTCTCCCATTTGAGGCGCGAGATATCTATTTTTAGCCTACTTTCGATATTTGCAAAAAATGAAGTTAGACTTATGAGATCACCACAGGGCGAAAAAAAATGTGTCTGTCTGTGTGTGTGTATGTGTGTGAGTCTGTGTGTGTGTGTGTGTGTGTGAGTGTGTGTACTCTGAATGCCTGTCCCCCCTATCAATTCGAACACGGTGAGCGCAAATTGAACGAAATTTGGTACAAAGGTAGCACGAGCAAAGGACACCTCAGTGTCATGTTTTATATCGCCGCCATCTTGACGGAAACGTAATGACGGCCACACAAATGTTCAAAGCTTAAATCGAATTACGACTAACCTAATCATCCGATCTCTACCAAATTTTGCAACAACATACCTTTATGGAGGGAGCATCCTTTGACAAATCTAATAGGTCATTAGCTTAATAGTTTGCGGATGGCGGCCATCATTGTGTCAAAATCGATTACCCCTATTAATTCGAACACGGTGAAACCGAATGGAATGAAATTTGGTACAGAGGTAGCACTAGCAAAGGGCACCTCAGTGTCATGTTTTATATCGCCGCCATCTTGACGGAAACGTAATGGCGGCCACCCAAATGTTCAAAGCTTAAATCAAATTACGACTAACCTAATCATCCGAACTCTAGCAAATTTTGCAACAACATACTTTTATGAAGGGAGCATTCTTTGACAAATCCAATAGGTTATTAGCCTAATAGTTTGCGGATGGCGGCCATCTTTGTGTCAAAATCGATTACCCCTATTAATTCGAACACGGTGAAACCGAATGGAATGAAATTTGGCACAGAGGTAGCACTAGCAAAGGGCACCTCAGTGTCATGTATTATATCACCGCCATCTTGACGGAAACGTAATGGCGGCCACACAAATGTTCAAAGCTTAAAGCAAATTACGACTAACCTAATCATCCGATCTCTACCAAATTTTGCAACAACATACCTTTATGAAGGGAGCATCCTTTGACAAATCTAATAGGTCATTAGCCTAATAGTTTGCGGATGGCGGCCATCTTTGTGTCTAAATCGATTACCCCTATTAATTCGAACACGGTGAAACCGAATGGAATGAAATTTGGTACAGAGGTAGCATTAGCAAAGGGCACCTAAGTGTCATGTTTAATATCACCGCCATCTTGACGGAAACGAAATGGCGGCCACACAAATATTCAAAGCTTAAATCAAATTAGGATTAACCTAATCATCCGATCTCTACCAAATTTTGCATCAACATACCATTATGGAGGGAGCATCCTTTTACCAAACTAATAGGTCATTAGCCTAATATTTTGCGGATGGCGGCCATCTTTGTGTGAAAATCGATTCCCCCTATTAATTCGAACACGGTGAAACCGAATGGAACGAAATTTGGTACAGAGGTAGCACTAGAAAAGGCTACCTCAGTGTCATGTTTTATATCACCGCCATCTTGACGGAAACGTAATCGCGGCCACCCAAATGTTAAAGGCTAAAATGTAATTACGACCAACCTAATAATCTAGTCTCTACCAAATTTTGCAACAACAAATCTTTATGTGGGAAGCATATTCTGACAAAACTGCTAGATCATTAGCCCAATAGTTTGCAGATGGTGGCCAAGTATGTGTGCAAATCGATCCCCCCTATCAATTTAAACACGGTGAAACTGAATTGAACGAAATTTGGCACAGAGGTAGCACTAGCAAAAGGCACCTCAGTGTCATGTTTTATATCGCCACCATCTTGACGGAAACGGAATGACGGCCACCCAAATGTTAAAAGCTTAAATCAAATTTCGACCATCCTAATAATTTGATCTCTACCGGATTTTGCAACAACATGCCTTTTTGTGGAAAGCATCTTTTGACTGACTACAAGGTCATCAGCCCAATAGTTTGCAAATAGCGGCCATGTATGTGTGCAAATCCATTCCCCAGATCAATTCAAACACGGTGAAACCGAATTGAATGAATTTTTTTTACAGAGGTAGCACTAGCAAAGGGCACCTCATATTCATGTATAATATCCCTATAGCACGTTGTATTTCAACAAGCTACTACAATCAACATTCAATTATGCCCCTTGAAGAGGACAAAGAGTTATAACTAAACCCATGCATTTAGTAGAAAGTAGGCTATATGTTCTTTACTGAACATCTTGTTTTTAATTTCTGCCCCTCCTCTCCCATTTGAGGCGCGAGATATCTATTTTTAGCCTACTTTCGATATTTGCAAAAAATGAAGTTAGACTTATGAGATCACCACAGGGCGAAAAAAAGTGTGTCTGTCTGTGTGTGTGTATGTGTGTGAGTCTGTGTGTGTGTGTGTGTGTGTGTGTGAGTGTGTGTACTCTGAATGCCTGTCCCCCCTATCAATTCGAACACGGTGAGCGCAAATTGAACGAAATTTGGTACAAAGGTAGCACGAGCAAAGGACACCTCAGTGTCATGTTTTATATCGCCGCCATCTTGACGGAAACGTAATGGCGGCCACACAAATGTTCAAAGCTTAAATCGAATTACGACTAACCTAATCATCCGATCTCTACCAAATTTTGCAACAACATACCTTTATGGAGGGAGCATCCTTTGACAAATCTAATAGGTCATTAGCTTAATAGTTTGCGGATGGCGGCCATCATTGTGTCAAAATCGATTACCCCTATTAATTCGAACACGGTGAAACCGAATGGAATGAAATTTGGTACAGAGGTAGCACTAGCAAAGGGCACCTCAGTGTCATGTTTTATATCGCCGCCATCTTGACGGAAACGTAATGGCTGCCACCCAAATGTACAAAGCTTAAATCAAATTACGACTAACCTAATCATCCGAACTCTAGCAAATTTTGCAACAACATACTTTTATGAAGGGAGCATTCTTTGACAAATCCAATAGGTTATTAGCCTAATAGTTTGCGGATGGCGGCCATCTTTGTGTCAAAATCGATTACCCCTATTAATTCGAACACGGTGAAACCGAATGGAATGAAATTTGGCACAGAGGTAGCACTAGCAAAGGGCACCTCAGTGTCATGTATTATATCACCGCCATCTTGACGGAAACGTAATGGCGGCCACACAAATGTTCAAAGCTTAAAGCAAATTACGACTAACCTAATCATCCGATCTCTACCAAATTTTGCAACAACATACCTTTATGGAGGAAGCATCCTTTGACCATTCTAATAGGTCATTAGCCTAATAGTTTGCGGATGGCGGCCATCATTGTGTCAAAATCGATTACCCCTATTAATTCGAACACGGGGAAACCGAATGGAATGAAATTTGGCACAGAGGTAGCACTAGCAAAGGGCACCTCAGTGTCATGTATTATATCACCGCCATCTTGACGGAAACGTAATGGCGGCCACACAAATGTTCAAAGCTTAAATCGAATTACGACTAACCTAATCATCCGATCTCTACCAAATTATGCAACAACATACCTTTATGGAGGAAGCATCCTTTGACAATTCTAATAGGTCATTAGCCTAATAGTTTGCGGATGGCGGCCATCATTGTGTCAAAATCGATTACCCCTATTAATTCGAACACGGGGAAACCGAATGGAATGAAATTTGGTACAGAGGTAGCACTAGCAAAGGGCACCTCAGTGTCATGTTTTATATCGCAGTCATCTTGACGGAAACGTAATGGCGGCCACCCAAATGTTCAAAGCTTAAATTAAATTACGACTAACCTAATCATCCGAACTCTAGCAAATTATGCAGCAACATACTTTTATGAAGGGAGCATTCTTTGACAAATCCAATAGGGTATTAGCCTAATAGTTTGCGCATGGCGGCCATCTTTGTGTCAAAATCGATTACCCCTATTAATTCGAACACGGTGAAACCGAATGGAATGAAATTTGGCACAGAGGTAGCACTAGCAAAGGGCACCTCAGTGTCATGTATTATATCACCGCCATCTTGACGGAAACGTAATGGAGGCCACCCAAATGTTCAAAGCTTAAATCAAATTACGACTAACCTAATCATCCGATCTCTACCAAATTTTGCAACAACATACCTTTATGGAGGAAGCATCCTTTGACAATTATAATAGGTCATTAGCCTAATAGTTTGCGGATGGCGGCCATCACTGTGTCAAAATCGATTACCCCTATTAATTCGAACACGGGGAAACCGAATGGAATGAAATTTGGCACAGGGGTAGCACTAGCAAAGGGTACCTCAGTGTCATGTATTATATCACCGCCATCTTGACGGAAACGTAATGGCGGCCACACAAATGTTCAAAGCTTAAATCAAATTACGACTCACCTAATCATCCGATCTCTACCAAATTTTGCAACAACATACCTTTATGGAGGAAGCATCCTTTGACAATTCTAATAGGTCATTAGCCTAATAGTTTGCGGATGGCGGCCATCATTGTGTCAAAATCGATTACCCCTATTAATTCGAACACGGGGAAACCGAATGGAATGAAATTTGGTACAGAGGTAGCACTAGCAAAGGGCACCTCAGTGTCATGTATTATATCGCCGCCATCTTGACGGAAACGTAATGGCGGCCACCCAAATGTTCAAAGCTTAAATTAAATTACGACTAACCTAATCATCCGAACTCTAGCAAATTTTGCAACAACATACTTTTATGAAGGGAGCATTCTTTGACAAATCCAATAGGTTATTAACCTAATAGTTTGCGGATGGCGGCCATCATTGTGTCAAAATCGATTACCGCTATTAATTCGAACACGGGGAAACCGAATGGAATGAAATTTGGCAAAGAGGTAGCACTAGCAAAGGGCACCTCAGTGTCATGTATTATATCACCGCCATCTTGACGGAAACGTAATGGCGGCCACACAAATGTTCAAAGCTTAAATCAAATTACGACTAACCTAATCATCCGATCTCTACCAAATTTTGCAACAACATACCTTTATGGAGGGAGCATCCTTTGACAATTATAATGGGTCATTAGCCTAATAGTTTGCGGATGGCGGCCATCATTGTGTCAAAATGGATTACCCCTATTAATTCGAACACGGGGAAACCGAATGGAATGAAATTTGGAACAGGGGTAGCACTAGCAAAGGGCACCTCAGTGCCATGTATTATATCACCGCCATCTTGACGGAAACGTAATGGCGGCCACCCAAATGTTCAAAGCTTAAATCAAATTACGACTAACCTAATCATCCGAACTCTAGCAAATTTTGCAAAAACATACTTTTATGAAGGGAGCATTCTTTGACAAATCCAATAGGTTATTAGCCTAATAGTTTGCGGATGGCGGCCATCTTTGTGTCAAAATCGATTACCCCTATTAATTCGAACACGGTGAAACCGAATGGAATGAAATTTGGCACAGAGGTAGCACTAGCAAAGCGCACCTCAGTGTCATGTATTATATCACCGCCATCTTGACGGAAACGTAATGGCGGCCACCCAAATGTTCAAAGCTTAAATCAAATTACGACTAACCTAATCATCCGATCTCTACCAAATTTTGCAACAACATACCTTTATGGAGGAAGCATCCTTTGACAATTCTAATAGGTCATTAGCCTAATAGTTTGCGGATGGCGGCCATCATTGTGTCAAAATCGATTACCCCTATTAATTCGAACACGGGGAAACCGAATGGAATGAATTTTGGCACAGAGGTAGCACTAGCAAAGGGCACCTCAGTGTCATGTATTATATCACCGCCATCTTGACGGAAACGTAATGGCGGCCACACAAATGTTCAAAGCTTAAATCAAATTACGACTAACCTAATCATCCGATCTCTACCAAATTTTGCAACAACATACCTTTATGGAGGAAGCATCCTTTGACAATTCCAATAGGTCATTAGCCTAATAGTTTGCGGATGGCGGCCATCATTGTGTCAAAATCGATTACCCCTATTAATTCGAACACGGTGAAATCGAATGGAATGAAATTTGGTACAGAGGTAGCACTAGCAATGGGCACCTCAGTGTCATGTTTTATATCGCCGCCATCTTGACGGAAAGGTAATGGCGGCCACCCAAATGTTCAAAGCTTAAATCAAATTACGACTAACCTAATCATCCGAACTCTAGCAAATTTTGCAACAACATACTTTTGTGAAGGGAGCATTCTTTGACAAATCCAATAGGATATTAGCCTAATAGTTTGCGGATGGCGGCCATCTTTGTGTCAAAATCGATTACCCCTATTAATTCGAACACGATGAAACCGAATGGAATGAAATTTGGCACAGAGGTAGCACTAGCAACGGGCACCTCAGTGTCATGTATTATATCACCGCCTTCTTGACGGAAACGTAATGGCGGCCACACAAATGTTCAAAGCTTAAATCAAATTACGACTAACCTAATCATCCGATCTATACCAAATTTTGCAACAACATACCTTTATGGAGGAAGCATCCTTTGACAATTATAATAGGTCATTAGCCTAATAGTTTGCGGATGGCGGCCATCATTGTGTCAAAATCGATTACCCCTATTAATTCGAACACGGGGAAACCGAATGGAATGAAATTTGGCACAGAGGTAGCACTAGCAAAGGGCACCTCAGTATCATGTATTATATCACCACCATCTTGACGGAAACGTAATGGCGGCCACACAAATGTTCAAAGCTTAAATCAAATTACGACTAACCTAATCATCCGATCTCTACCAAATTTTGCAACAACATACCTTTATGGAGGAAGCATCCTTTGACAATTCTAATAGGTCATTAGCCAAATAGTTTGCGGATGGCGGCCATCATTGTGTCCAAATCGATTACCCCTATTAATTCGAACACGGGGAAACCGAATGGAATGAAATTTGGCACAGAGGTAGCACTAGCAAATGGCACCTCAGTGTCATGTATTATATCACCGCCATCTTGACAGAAACGTTATGGCGGCCACACAAATGTTCAAAGCTTAAATCAAATTACGACTAACCTAATCATCCGATCTCTACCAAATTTTGCAACAACATACCTTTATGGAAGAAGCATCCTTTGACAATTCTAATAGGTCATTAGCCTAATAGTTTGCGGATGGCGGCCATCATTGTGTCAAAATCGATTACCCCTATTAATTCGAACACGGGGAAACCGAATGGAATGAAATTTGGTACAGAGGTAGCACTAGTAAAGGGCACCTCAGTGTCATGTTTTATATCGCCGCCATCTTGACGGAAACGTAATCCCGGTCACCCAAATGTTAAAGGATAAAATGTAATTACGACCAACCTAATAATCTAGTCTCTACCAAATTTTGCAACAACAAATCTTTATGTGGGAATCATATTCTGACCAAACTGCTAGATCATCAGCCCAATAGTTTTCAGATAGTGGTCAAGTATGTGTGCAAATCGATTCCCCCTATCAATTCAAACACGGTGAAACCGAATTGAACGAAATTTGGTACAGAGGTAGCACTAGCAAAAGGCACCTCAGTGTCATGTTTATATCGCCGCCATCTTGACGGAAACGGAATGACGGCCACCCAAAATTTAAAAGCTTAAATCAAATTTCGACCATCCTAATAATTTGATCTCTACCGGATTTTGCAACAACATGCCTTTTTGTGGAAAGCATCTTATGACTGACTACAAGGTCATCAGCCCAATAGTTTGCAAATAGCGGCCATGTATGTGTGCAAATCCATTCCCCGGATCCATTAAAACACGATGAAAACCGAACTGATTGTTTTTTTTTACAGAGGTAGCAGTAGCAAAGGGCACCTCATATTCATGTTTAATATCCCTATAGCACGTTGTATTTCAACAAGCTACTACAACCAACATTCAATTATACTCCTTGAAATGGACAAAGAGTTATAACAATACCCATGCATTTAGGAGAAAGTAGGCTATATGTTCTTTACTGAACATCTTGTTATAATTGGTACTTTATACCGTGAAAAACATTATTTTCATTACCTCGAAACATTCGTCTCGTAAAAGTAAATAACATTGGGAAGAGGGGTGGATGAAAGGTGAGGAAATTCTCAGGAGGGGGGGGGGGGGGGGTCACAATCGGACCGGTCTCCCAAGAAAAGTGATCGCAATCTGGAAGACATAGCAGAGATGGCTATGAGTCCCCTTAATCTAGTCTGCTAATGAGATGAGTACAATGGGAGACTTCTCTTTTTTTTTTCATCTTAAAGAAGCCAATTCATTACGTTGGAAGCAAACAAGCTATAGAACTATTGAAGTAGTTCTGCATTAGCTTACTCGTTTTATTGCAATGCCCTTTTTTCTGTGGTTTACTTAACTTTCTACGAAATGAGGCTCCTTTGAAAGGTAACAAATAATAATAATTACCCCTGGCACCACAACCCTTGAGGGGCCTAGGCCTACCAAGCGACCGCTGCCATGCCATTTGGCCTGCAGATTTTGGGGTGACGCGTGATCAGCGCCTCGGGACCCCTCGGCCGTTAATCTTGGTTTTCGTGAACGGGGCGCTGCTTTACTGTCAGACAGCTACTCAATTGTCCTCACGAGGTGGAGTGCACCCCGTTCCAGCCCTCACGTCAGTTTCTAAAATCACTGACGGAGCCGGGAATCGAACCCGGGGCCTCCAGGTGAGAGACAGGCACGCTACCCCAAGACCAAGGGGCATGCCCTTTGAAATGTACGTATTGAAAATTAGAACAGACCAACTTGTGGCTCCTTTGACATCATTCCTAATAATATTGTTCGCTGAAGAGTAGACTGGCTGTAAAAGAGCTCCACCTCAAATAATGAGTATTTAATTGATGATTTATTACAACCCATAGTACTATATTTATATAATACTAGCAACCCGACCCGGCTTCGCTCGGGAACCGTTATGAATGCATTACGTGATAAGCGCTTTTATTTTCTTTCAATGAACAACGACCAATATCCGTTTTACGTCTGGGCATGATGGCTTAAAATCACTGACTGGACTATTAATTATATTATCATGGAGATGCATGTGCAACAAATTCTTGTCAAACGTAATTTAAGAATGGCGAGGTGCATGAAATACAAATCCCCTCTTCCGTCCAATCTTAACTTGACTGTTCACAGGCGAAATGAAGAAAAGCTGAGTTGCACTTCCAGGGAAACTCCAAGCACAACCACTCTTCTCTAAAGTTTTTAACTCAATGCGACTCGATAGTTTGCTGCTGGCTGTAACTGGGGTAATAGGCTCGCCCGCTAGCTAGGCTGTAACTGGGGTGATAGGCTCGCCCCTAGGTAGCTCGTAAACTGTCACCTCAGTAGTTGAATGGATATGGTTGGAACTAAATTAAAACGTAAAAATACTTATAGTGGGTGATGTATTGAAGATAGACATATGCTCTCGCGGACTTCTTTGTAGAACTTTTCATGCTGAACAATTCTTACACTCATAGTATTCAGATATTTTTAACTGTTTGCCCAGCGTAAGCTTGCAAAGCGCTCGGACACCAGGTTTGTTTTCGACTTTTCCACTGAAATCGTTACTGCTCGGCTTCCTTTGACTATAAATAAATTATTTTCTACAGAAATAATCTTCGAGATATCCTTTACAGAATCGTGAAAACCGCATCAAAATCCATCTAGTGGTTCTCGAGTTTACCCGTAACATTCAAGAATCGGGGACTTAGTTTTATACTAAGTAGAGATGGTCAAGTATCATGACATAGCTAGTCACTAGTTCTAAAAGTAATGTTAATGAAGGCTAGTGAAGTCTGGATTCTTTTCTGTACCAAGTTTGACTGCGCTCGGATGGTTAGATTGCGAGGAAAGTCTATTGAAATGTTTCAAGTTTGTTTGGCAACCATGATCGTTTTGTACCTAACAGTTTTTGGAAAGTTACATGAAAGATGAACGTTTATTAGTACCCTTTATCACCGTACAAAATTTCATGGTGATATCTGTTACTGTTGCGGAGATATATTATGCCAGTGAAATATTTCGCGTGGCCGCCATGTTGGATTGCTAAAACTTACTACCCGACCAGCGAATTGTTACCGGTGGCGGAAATCGGAACTAATGCGCTCCGCCCAGCCACTCGCCTGCGATGGACGTTATTTGTGTGCCTGATTCATGCTGGGCCGTGCGCTGAGTGGTGTGTTCTCATCGTAGCCTATGACTGTACATGAGTCCCTCCCTTGCCCCGCAAGCCACTCGCTGCAGCCATAACGAGGCGAGATGACGTAATGTACTGTATACACACCAGCTGCGATCTCCATCTATCGGTAACAATTCCCTGATAGGGTAGTATTAACATTTGAAAGGCACAGTCGTGGTTGGACGATGTATTAGTGTGCACTTACCGCGTTTCATTGAAATCGCTCCAGCCGTTTAGAATGTATTAGGGGAACACACACATGCGCGCAAACACACACATACACACACAGGGACAAAATGTGATCTCATAAGCCTATTTTTAGCCTATTTTAATTTTATGAAAAAAGTAGGCTTATGAGATCACCTTTTGTCCGTGTGTGTGTGTGCGTGTGTGTGTGTGTGATGGTGTGTGCGTGTGTGTGTGTGTGTGTCCCTAATAAATTCTAAACGGCAGGAGCGATTTCAATGAAACTCGATCAGATCATAGAACCGTTCTGGCCGGCCCGGACCGTGCCCTTCAAATTTTATTGTGTCTCACCAATCCAACATGGCGACTGTGCGAAACATTTCACAAGCATTCAGTATTTCCGAAACCATTACAGATATCATCCTGAAATCGTGTACGGTGATAAAGGGTAATACTATAAGTTCACCTATGAGACTTTCAAAAATCTGGTAACTACAAAACCAACATGGCGGCCAAGCGAATTTGAGACATTTAAATATACTTTTCTCGCGAGTTAACCGTCCAAACGTAATGAAACTTGGTACAGCAAATGTTTATACACAATGTATTGCACTGGCCTCTAATTTAGTTCAAGTGTTTACATAAACTCAAAATGGCGGCTGTGCGAAATATTTCACCGGCATTCTATATTTCCGAAACTATTACAGATATCACCCTGAAAATTTTTACGGTGATAAAGGGTCCTGGTACGCGTTTATCTATGTAACATTCATAAACCTGTAAAGTACAAAACGAACATGGCAACCAAGGGAATTTGAAACATTTTAATAGACTCTTCTCGTGATTTCACTCTCTGAGCGCAGTAAAATGTGGTACAGTAAATGATTATACATATTGTAATGCACTGGCATATAACTTATTTCAATTGTTTTCATAAGCACAAGATGGCAGCTGTGCGAAATTTTAAAAACTCGTTTTTACTTCTTGTGTTCTAATCATTCGATTGAAGTTTGAATACCACACGTACACAATAATCTTAATGTAATAGTACAAAAATAAAAATCCAACCTGGCGACCATCTGAAATATTCTGTGTAGTTCTTCACGGAACTACACGTTTTCTTAAAAGAACATAGGCTAAAAGCAACCACAAATTCACTATTACTAAAATACAGCTGCATTAAGAAATCATACGATTGCCAGAAATAACTCACTTAAAGCGACACATGCAGTTTAAAGAACCAAACCCTTAAGGATTTTATTTTTATGATTGTGCCTCTCATAAATATTGTGCAACGTTCATACACATTTGCAAAGAAACACAATTATGTTGCTATTAGAAACAAACGTCTAGATTTTATTTTATCAATACTATTTTTATCCACATTTTAAAAATCTGCCCTTACATTGAATTTTCCTTCACCATATCCTATGTTAATAGGCATTTTTTTGACTTTAACGTTCAGAAAATCCATGATAAACCTCAAGGTACAAAATAAATTTCACTTAAATCTGGTTGGTGGGGTCCTCAGTCCAGGGGCTGAGACAACGCAGTCATGTAGCTCCGTGTACTTTGGGTGTGTGTGTAGAATCTGTCTGATAAGCGGTTTTAATTGTAATAGCTGTATTAGTGTGTGTTATCTGTTTCTTTAATTCAAGTAAGGACTAGAGACATAAAATTTTCAAGTAGTACCTACTTTTGCTCCCAAAAGCCACCGTCAACGACAACTAGTTCTGAACTTGGTTACTAGATGCCACTGCAGTCAGCTCCTGGCGATGAACATTGGAACCAAAGAGCGTTAGTCAAATCTAACATAATTTAGCTTCACACAGGTGTAATTAGTGGAATGTTCTTTTATTTGCTATAAATCTATGACATGGGACGGCCGGCTTTACTTCCCCTCCGAAGGAAGACATACTGAGGGATTTTTGACGCTCTTAAAAAATACGACGACTTCGTCTGGCTATGAACCCGCGACCTTGGGCATAGAAGCTCAGCATGCTACCAACTAGGCCACTGAAGCTGCCATATTCACTTAAATCTGGGTGGCTTTAATTAGTCTTTCTATAAAACTTAAAAAATATTCTTTGTGTTAGCCCAGAATGAAAATGAGATATACAGTAACACACGTAGAGAAGATTTTGTAACCTTCCTTTGTCGGAAGTTGCGTATGATGAGCGATCAAAGGCAATACAAGAAATCGAGGGATGATCATAATGATCTGGCCAGGTAATGTAGTTATTTCTTTTGTTATGTTATCTGTTGGTATTATCCTGATACAAGTGAATGAGTAGACTGGGACGCCCACCTGAACTGTTCCAGAAAAACCACAGTACTGAGCCTCCATTAACCCAATGATACTGGAGATCCAATTTCATGCTTCCATGCATCGATTGAACGAATTCCTAAAATGAATATCGGTTGTTAATTAAAGTACCTACTAAATATAACATTTCGAGCTTCATTCTTTAAATGCATTTGTTTGCTAAACAAACCAACCGACAAAATGTAATTACAGAGATATTCAAATTATTAGACTTACTCCTGTGTTTTTGGTCATAATAATTATATTGTGTATAGTCTACTGGTTTAGCTACGCGCTTGTTGTTGTTAATTAATTTTGGGGCTTTCGGTCACCTTGGTCATCAGTCCCGAGTAGCCTACTTAGGTGTGTGGTTAACGTTACTGATAACCTGTGTTTGTGTGATGACTGTAGTAGTATGGACAGGGATGAGGAACACGCCCCGGGATTTCAAATAAGGTTCCATCCAGCCATTTGCCTGTAGGGACTGTGGGAAAACCGGACACACTCAGGATAACCCCATCGCGTTCGTGGTGAACGACTTAACGCGTACGGCTAAGTTAACGCACCAAGCCATAGAGCCTGTCTATTTTCTGATGGAGTCAATTGAAGGATTGATAGGATAAATCAACCTATGCCACATTTTGTCGAAAATGAGATATCGATAACTCCACTTATTATAGAACAAATTCCCCGGTTCTTGAATGTCACGGGTAATCTCGAGAACCACTGGATGGATTTTGATGTGGTTTTCGCCATTCTGTAAAGGATATCTCGAGGAAGGTTTCTATAGAAAATATTTTTTTATGATCAAAGTAAGCCAAGCAGTAACAATTCCAGTGAAAAGTCGAAGAAGACATGGCATCCGTGGGCTTTTTAAGCTTATGCTGGGCAAACCGTTAAAAATATCAGTATACTATGAGTGTAAGAAGTGTTCAGCACGAAAAGTTCTCCAAATATTCCGCGAGAGAATACCTTTATCTTCAAAACATCGCCCACTATAAGTGTTTTTACGTTTTTATCTCTTCCAACAATCTCCATTCAATTACTGAGGCGTCAGTTTACGACCTAGCTAGGGACGAGCCTAGCACACCAGTTACAGCCTAGCTAGCGGGCGAGCCTTTTAATCCTGATACAGCCAGCAGTAAACTGTCAATTCGTGTTGAGTTATGAGGTTAGAGAAGAGTGGTTGTTTATGGAGTTTCCCTGGATTTGCAACTCGGCTTTTCTTCATTTCACCTGTGAATTTTTTGTTCCGCAAAATACACAATCAAGTTAAGATTGGACGGAAGGGGGATTTGTGTTTCATGCACCTCGCCACTCTTAAATTACGTCTAACAAGATTTCGTTGCACATGCATCTCCATGATAAATTTAATTAATAGCCCAGTCAGTGATTTTAACCCATCATGCCGAGTCGTAAAACGGATATAGGTCGTAATTCATTGACATCGAAAAGAAAAGGGCTTATCACGTAATGCATTCATAACTGTTCCCGGGCGATGCCGGGGCGGGTTGGTAGTTAACATATATAAATGGACCTCTGGCATCTGTCAATGCTTATGGTTTCAATAAAAACAGCTCACGTCAAAAATATAGCCGCGGGTAATTTCAGTGGTTCTGGTAAAACAACCTGTCAAGACCAATATTGTGGAAGAACGACCCTTGTCAAAAGACAAGGGCTGTTTTTCACAGAATTTGGGCTACACTTATATTGAAGGATTAACAACAGGTGAAATGACGTTGAAGTTGATCTATCAGACGATAGCAGTGGTGAAGATTCCTAAGGAGAAGAAAAGGGAACTGAAATAAGCCTGTTCATTGAAAATTCACGGGTTGTATTTTACTACTTACTGGTATTGATTGAAATGTATTTTTCCAAATGTTGGAAGTATTGTAAAGCCAAGTGTTAAGGTTCAAAAGGCATAATACAGTTCTAGAAAGATTAGCTAGTGCTTTACGTCAAAAGAGATTGGATGTTAACGAAGAACTGCACTGCTTGACCGTTGATAGCAGTACCCATCGTATAGATATTAACGCCATCAATAATTGGGAGAAGAAATCAGAGATCATTGACCCTACTATTAGATTTAAAACCTCCATGAATCAACCAGAAGAAATAGATAAAGAGAAAAAGGGAATATATGAACCCACGATTCCCTATTTTTTAGTAAACAAGTAGTTCCGTGAAGAACTATACAGCCTATTTTCATATATCCTACTTATCTTAATTGCCACTATCAACATACACAATTTCTGTTTGATTGCTGTAATAATTCGTAGATATTAAGAACCGACTAAATATTTCGGATGGTCGCCATGTTGGATTTTATATATGTAGGTCCTAGAGTTATGTACTGTTACATGCAGATTATTGTGAACGTGTAGTATTCAAACTTCAATCGCATAATTAGGACACAAGAAAAAACAAGGAGATTTTAAAATTTTTCACAGCTGCCATCTTGAGGTTATGGAAACAATTGAAATAAATTAGATGCCAGTGGATTAACATTCGTATAAGGATTTACTGTACCAAGTTTCACAGCACTCGGATGGTTAAATTGCGAGAAATGTCCATGTGAATATTTATAATTCGCGTCACCGCCATGTTGGATTTGTGATCACCAGGTTATTTAAAGTCTTATAGGTGAACTTAAGTTCATAGCCCCTATGAACATTAAAAAATGCAGTTTGATTGCTAAAATAGATTCGTAGATATTCAGTATCGTCTAAATATTTCGGATGGTCGCCATGTTGGATTGTTAAATGTATAGGCCATAGAGTCATGTACCATTAAAGGAAAATTATTGCGTAGGTTCATTATTCAAACTTTCACTTCGATCGCATGACTACATCACAAGAAATAAAAACTTAATTTTAAAATTCGCACTGCCGCCATCTTGAGGTTATGTAAACAATTGAACTAAATTAGATACCAGTGGATTACAATGTGTATAAATATTTCCTGTGCCAGGTTTCAGTGCGCTTGGAACATTAAATCGCGAGAAAGGTCTATTTAAAATTTTCAAATTCGCTTGGCCGCCATGTTCGTTTTGTAGTTAACCGGTTTTTGAAAGTCTTATAGATGGACTTCCAGTAGTGCCCTTTATCTCCGTACAAAATTTTAGGGAGATACCGCTAATAGTTTCAGAGATATAGAATGCCGGTGAAATATTTCGCACATCCGCCATCTTGTGATTATGTAAATAATTGAACGAAGTTAGATGTCGGTGCATTACAATGTATATATACATATACTGTACCAAGTTTCATTGCGTTTGGTTGGTCAAATCACGAGAAACGTCTATTTAAAGTCGCAAATTCGCTTGGCCTCCATGTTGGTTTTGTAGTTACCAGGTTTTCAAAAGTCACATAAGTGAACTTATAGTAGTTCCCTCTATCACCATAGAAAATGTCAGGGTAATATCGGTAATAGTTTCGGAGATATTGAATGCTGGTGAAATATTTCGCACAGCCGCCATGTTGGATTGGTGAGTCGTAACAAAATTTGAAGGGCACGGTCGAGGTCGCCGGGAATAGTGCTATGAACTTTCCGAGTTTCATTGAAATCGCTCCTGCCGTTTAGATTTTATTAGGGGGGGACACACACACGAATCACACACACACACACACACACACACACACGCACACACACACGGACAAAAGGTGATCTCATAAGCCTATTTTTTCAAAATTGAAAATAGGCTAAAAATTAGGTGAATACAATATCAGTTACTGGCTTCTGTTTAGACTCTAGGTGAAGTATTTCAAAATCATTTGTTAACTGGTGAGGGGTTTAAACAATCGAAAATTAGTTCAAGAAGAAATTGTTATAACAATCCTCAAATCATCAGTAGCCATCTTAAGAAATCATTGCTATGGACAACTTTAATCAACTAGCGTGTTAACTCTTGTTTTACGATCACTGTATCTGTATTTATAGAATTGTGTACATTATTCTATGTCGGTTGGCGAACCCCATAGGGGTCAGACTAATAAAAAAAAGTTAAAAGTAAAAGGTACCACCGGGAGCTGGACTGAAGTTTGGTTAGAAGATAGAAAACCTCTTCGTCCATTGCTTAGCCTTTGCTGATGACCTCATTCTACCGGCAGATAATATAGAGGAGGCTACCTACAACTTACAGAGTCTTTATAGTGTAGCGGTTAAGACTGGTTTGAAGATCAACATCCAGAAGACTGAATTTATGATCAATACCAAAGAGACCCCTTCTAATATTCCTCTCACAGCCACTAACATACGAAAGGTACCTGCAGTTAAGTATAGCGTGGCAAGTTAGACCTGGCCTGTCATGGCGGAGTCTCGTCTAGGAGGGGAAGTGGTGGGATCACTAGGCGCAAATGCGATTTCCACTCTTTGGTGCAACCGCTGTTTGGAGCTGCTCGTAGCTCGTCGTGGTTATGTTATGCAAGCATAAAGTATCGAATAGGAGCATTCTCAGAGACATAGCATTGGTATTGGTGGTAATGAACTGAGAGCGCGCCCACTTCACACACTCCTAACAGCAAGCTTGTTGCCGTGCTTGTCAAAGAACAGAGCCGCTCAGTCTTGCTTCGCATGCCTTGACAGCATCTGTACCCTGCAAAGGTCCTGGGAATAATGACTACTTGGCAACATCTAACCAGCGCGTGATGAAGTATGTGCTCACTGGTTGACAAAGAATCCAGGCGGGAGGATGACGTAATGCAACTGGACGCACATGGGCATCGGAAGTTTCAGATCTAACTTGTTCCGTTATACTTGGGAGAATGGATTTCTGTGTGTCAGAGCGAGAACCTAGCCTTAGATACCAGATGTACCAAGTTTGAAAGGGCTTATCATTCCTGTCGTAGTACCGATTCATCTAAGTGCCATCCAAGAACCTCAAACTCAGACACTATAACTCGGTCATCTAGCCCTCAGTTCTGTATGCTTCTGAGTGCCTTGTAATGACCAGAAAGGGTCCACTCAGAAAACTGGAGTTAAACGAGAGGAAGATTCTGAGGAGGATATTGGGTGCAATTAGAGAAGAAGGAGGAATTTACAGAATCCGTCATAATGATGAATTGTATGACCACCAGGAGGACATCATCACGTCTATAAGGTAAAGACGCCTGACCTTTTATGGACACTTGGCACGTCTGGATTCTGAAAGACTCACCAAGAGGATATTCACAGTAACAGGAAAAAGCAAGCCTTCCAAGAACAAATGGATTGCGTCAGTTTAGTCAGATATGGAACAACTAGAGATCCCACTGGAACAAACTCGTGACCGTCTGCTGTTCCGTCAGGTCATCAGACAGGGCGTGTTCCCAACGTCCCTTACAAGTAAGAAGACTACAGGAGCTAAGTGGACAGAAGAAGGAAGAGTGACTTATAGTCAGATAATGAGGGACTATTGGAAGAAGAAAGCAACAACTTTATCGAAGAGTAGATACGAGCCCCGTGGTCCTAAGTAGGCCCAGACAATAAAGAAGAAAAGAAAATGATAAAAAGATAAAGCAGGCATTAAAACGTAAAAGTAGAAATAGAAAAGAACTTAGTGATTAGCACCCCATGGAGTGATAACAATAATACTCTACCGGATGAGTTAGCCGAGGTCGTTGCGGCATGACTGTTGGCAGTCGCTCACATCCGGGAGGCGAGGAGGTTCGAATCCCCCGCCGGCAACCTTGAAGATGGTCTTCTGTGGTTTCCCATCTTCCTTCCAGGCAAATGCCGGGGTTGGTCCTTTTAACTATAGGCCACAGCCGCAACCTTCCAACTCCTCGACCCTACCTTCCAACTTTCCACCCCAACGGTACTTGTAGCTCACCCAAGCTCACCCATTGGGTGTCCGTCTCGAAGCAGCTACAAAACCGGCGAGCCGAACATATCCTCGGACACTCCCGGCACTAAAAGCCATACGCTAAAAAAAACCTCTAATATTATTAATAATAATAATAATAATAATAATAATAATGCCAATGAATGTCTAATACTAAATTATAAATTGGATAAATTTGAAGTATCAGAAAGAAAAATTATACGCAAAATTCTCGGTCCATTAAGAACTACAGAGTTTTGGAAATTAAGAAGTAACGAAGAAATATATCGGCACATTGAAAACATAACGGAGACAATAAAGAAGAGGCGATTGTTATTTTTCGGACATTTATATAGAATGAATGATAGCAGGTTAACCAAACAGATTTTTAAATATATTTGGAAAAAGAGATCGACAACAGCTTGGTTTCAAGAAGTAAGAAAGATTTTGAAAAAAAAAAAGCAATGTAAGAGAAGAAAATGCAGTAGAGATAGAAATTTTCAAAAAAATAAAAGGTATAGGGAATGGAAGGACTCCAGTGAAGGCAATATAAGAAAATAGGCTCAAAATGGTCGGAAGAGAGAAAGAAGACACACAGCGAAAAGATGAAGGAGCACTGGAGGGAGAAGAAAGAACAGCAAAGAACTAAACATTGAAATTGGTTCGTGGGCCTCAGAAGACCCTAACGGAGAAAGAATAATAATAATAATAATAATAATAATAATAATAATAATAATAATGAAAGTTAAATTCTGAGAAAAATATTTTGAGCAGTACACAGAGATGGGATATGGATGAAAAGACCTACCAAAGAGCTATATGAACACACAGACAGACTCACAGATATCATTAGAAAACGCAGATTAACTTTCTACGGGCACATACAGAGAATGAACAATAAACGACTTACAAAGAAAATCTTTCATGTAGTAAACAGTTCAAGGAGGAAAACAAATTGGTATCATGAAATTCAAGACGACTTAAAGAAATTAGGGATCAACAAGCAAATGAAAGAAGACAGAGAAAATTTCAGAAACAAAATTAAAAACGCCAAATTTTTTAGTAAGTGAAAGGAAGAAGATAGGAACATTGTGGACGGAACAAAGGAAACAGGAGCACAGTCAAAGGATGACGAGATTTTGGGAAGAGAAGAAGAAGGGAAAGAAGTGAAAATTGTGACATCATGAGATATTTAAGTTCAAACACTGTCCATAAGGGCAAAAATTATGTAATAATAATAACAATAATTTTACACTCACTTCCACAGGATGGCCACCTCCAGATTGCCCAAGAAACTACTAGGTATCATAACACAGAGGAAATGCGGCACAGAATGGCTCAAAGAGGTACAGAGAGACTTACAAGTTATCAGTATACAAAATTTCGAAGACCGAACTGAGTGCCAGACGAAAATCGCGAATGTTAAGTTAGAACCATGATCATTGCGACAACCTGGAAAAAAGTGGACGGATGAGAGGAAGAGGGAACATTCCGCGAGAATGAAGAAATTTTGGTAGGAGCGGAGGAGACACACCTCCAAATGACATCATGTGATCCAACTTTAATCGCTCTCCTGTAGGGGAATTTTCGCTTAAATCAATAAATAATAATAATAATATACCGCGTTTATTTTGTTTTACAGTGTGCTGTGGATAATCGTCTAGGTGAATGGTATCGTTGCTGGCTGTTGTATCTTAAACGGAGCAGGGCGTGAGGTAAAAGTTGAGAACAGTATTGTAGCAAAAACACCTGCTGGGGTGGTTGAACATGATGATATCTGGTGGTGTTTCATGTTAAGCCTACATCACCACACTCAGTTCGTGAGATAAGAATAATGTACCTCACTCCCCTAAATGAAGTAACTCACCTGCTTTAATCCACTTTCCAAAGTACTACTACTTCACAAAAAAAACAAAAGCTTGACTTTTTATGAAACACAATCGTACACACGTTAATTTGTGCAAATGAAGAGGTTTAATGTTGAGTGTAATTGTATTACGGGCATTTAACACAACTTTTGGTCGCTGCTACGCGTGAAATTTCCCAGTGGCCTCTACGTACTCATTACAAACATTTTCACGAGCAAGGCGAATGAACTACAAAACCACAATAGCATGAGTGCACTAGAACAAAAACAAATTCTCCCTGTTCATGAAGTCCTCTCCCATTATACAGCGTTTCCATGTGCTGCAGGCTTTATAATTAAAATTGAGAGTTTTGTCTCCGATTTTTACAGAATTAAAATTCCCGGGGAATATAAGGGAATCAGCTGCTAATAGACAAAACACTTGAATTCACATACGCCTGTCATATTTATGGTTTATTTTCTTTGTTAAAAATTAAAATAAAAATAAAAATATAAGACAAAATGAAAAAAAGAAACGGAAAGAAATAATAAAAACAAAAAAAAACAAAAACAACAAAAAATAAAAAGTAAAATACAATAAAATAAAAATTGGTACTATCAGCAGGCATAGATCATGTTGGCAGCACTGCCTTGTATTAATTACTCCAAATTAATCTAGAATGCCAGGTGCTATACGTGTGCAAAGTATAGAGCTGTTGGCTTGCATACTTCCTGATATATTGATATTAGGGAAAAAAGAATATAGACAGCATTTATTAACAGTTGGCAGCCCTGATTGCTCTTAACAATACTTATAGTCATATCTGTTATGGTACACATAGCACATACGAAATTTGGTTGAAATTCAACTGATAGTATAGAAGTTACATGTATTTAAAAATTGGTACTAACAGCAGGCTTATAATCATGTTGGTAGAACTTACGTATATAAGTTACTCCAAATTAATCTAAAATGTCAGAATATACGTGTGCATAGTTTAAAGCTGTTGGCTTGCATACTTTCTGATATATTGGTATGTGGATTAAAAAAAGAGAGAGAGCAATTATTAACAGTTGGCAGACCTGGTGGCTATTAAGAATACGCTCAGTCATATCTGTTTATGTACAGATATTACATACAAAATTTGGTTGAAATCCAATTGATAGTGTAGAAGTTATATCCATTTAAACATTGGACCTATCAGAGGGCTTAAAATTATTTTGGTAACACTGTCACGGTTGGCCTCCTGGAAATTAAACTGAAATAGTCTTATCTACATGTGTACCAATTTTGGAATAGCTCCCATGCATACCTTGCAAGATATCCAACATGGAGCTCAAATTTCTAGTGCGTTTTTTCAGCAGTTCGTAGCACTGACATCGTTTTCAAATATGGACGTGAGATATTCCGGTGCTCATCTTTACTCATACTAAATTTGGTTTTGATTGCTGCAGCCGTTTAGGAGTTGATAGGGGGACACACACACACAGACAGACAGACAGACAGACATACAGACACACATTTTCCCGGATCGATTTCATAAGTCTACTTTTTCCTCATTTTTACAAAATGTGAAAAGTAGGCTAAAAATAAAAAATTAAGAAAGAAATAGCCTATATAAATTTAAAACAAGAAGTTCCGTGACGAACTAAAGAGCCTACTTTTCTTAAAATTTAAGATTCATGCCAATGATTAATCTATATGGATCTACCTTGAATAATGACGAAATTAAGTTGGTAAGATCTAAATTTCTAATTAGTCCGAAATACTGTATACCTGGCATAATGTAGCCTAATAGAGACCTACAGCTGGCAGCCCTGGTGACTGAATATATTATTAGTTCCATCTCTTAAGGTACAGAATACAAAATTTGGTTGAAGTCCATTGGATAGCATGGACGTTACATGCAGTTAAACATTGGATCTAACAGCGCTCGTAAAATCATGTTGGCAACAATGACATACATGTATTGGTCAGATATAATCTGAAATAATATGATCTCGTGTTGTGTCAATTTTGAATGAAATCCATTAGTTAGTATAGAAGTTACATGTATTTTAAAATTGGACATATCAGCAGGCATAGAATCATGTTGGCAGCACTGCCTTGTATTAATTACTCCAAATTAATCTAGAATGTCAGGTGCTATACGTGTGCAAAGTATAGAGCTGTTGGCTTGCATACTTTCTGATATATTGATATTAGAGTAACAAAAATTGAGACAGTATTTATTAACAGTTGGCAGCCCTGGTTACTCTTAAGTATCGGCATAGTCATATCTGTTATGGTACACATAGCACACACGAAATTTGGTTGAAATCCAAATGATAGTATAGAAGTTACTTGTATTTAAATTTCGACCTCTCAGCAGGTTTAAAATCATGTTGGTAGCACTGACGTACTGTATATATGTTACTCCAAATTAATATAGAATGTCAGGTACTATACGTGTGCTTAGTTTAAAGCTGTCGGCTTGCATACTTTCTGATATATGGGTATTTGGATTTAAAAAATTGAGAGCATTTATCAACAGTTGGCAGTCCTGGTGGCTCTTAAGAATACGCTCAGTCATATCTGATTACGTACACATAGTACATACGAAATTTGGTTGAAATCCAATTGATAGTGTAGAGGTTATACGAATTTAAAATTTTGACCTATCAGCAGGCTTATAATAATTTTGGCATCACTGCCATGTATGGCCTCCTGGAAATAAAACTGCAATATTATTATCTATACGTGTGGCAATTTTGAAATAGCTCCCATTTATATCGTCCAAGATATTCAACATGGAGCTCAAATTTCAATTGCAATTTTTCAGCAGTTGGTAGCACTGACATCATTTTCAAATATGGCCGTGAGATATTCAGGTATAGATCTTCACTCCTACCAAATTTTGTTTCGATTGCTGCAGCCGTTTAGGAATTGTTAGGGGGGGGGGACACACACACAGCCAGACAGACAGAAGGACAGACAGACAGACAGACAGACAGACAGACAGGCAGACAGGCAGAAGGACAGACAGACAGACAGACACACATTTGCCCGATCTCATAAGTCTACTTTTTCCTCATTTTTGCAAAATGTGAAAAGTAGGCTAAAAAATAATATGATCATTGTTTTAAGGGACGTATCAGCGAGGTATTCTTCCCGCCACATTCAATACCATTTTCGATTTTGAAATATAAAGGTTGCTGCCTCAATAAGAACACAGCCTACCACAAATAAAACAAAAAATAGAATAATGTGGAAAAAATAACTGATACCATGAGGAAACGCAGAATTGCATTTTACTGTCATATAACAAGAATGAACCCAGCACGATTGACCAATAGAATTTTCACCTATTTCCTCAAAATGAAAACCAAGGGAGCTTGGTTCACTGAGGTGGACAAAGTTAGTTAGTTATTGTTGTTTTAAGGGGCGAAACTACGAGGTCATCTGCCCCTATAGAGGTGGACAAAGATTTACAAGAAGTGGGAATTGCAGGCAACGATATTTTGGGAACGTACCACCCTTAAACAAAAACTAACAGCACACCGATATTTCCAAGAAAAACCAAAGCTTCCAACTGGCAAGAAGTGGACTGCAGAAATGAAACAACAGCATCGAGAACTAATGCGAAAGTACTGGAAGGATGTTAAAGCTCGATGCAACAAGAAGCAGTTGAAATGATGTGGACCTTAGAAGGCCGAATCGAAAGAAGTAGAAGAAGAAGAATATAATAATTGACTAATAATAATATTAATAATATTGATAACTATAAGTGTCTCATACAATAATCAATTGCGTTGAAATATTTAAGTATATTGGTGAATGGATAGAATCTTACATGCCCGAAAAAAATGTATTTGCGAAGCAAATTAATAAAAGTGATATGGCCTATCACCCATGAAAATTGTCTAATAAAGAAAGCTTTTCAGTCAGTAGACACAATGTTTTGTGCCCAATTACATTAGGCGGGGAAACAAGTATTTATATGCCCTAACACGAAAACACTACGTAAGATATGTATCACAAAATAACACGCTTCTATGTAGAAACAAGATGTTCAGTAAAGAACATATAGCCTACTTTCTCCTAAATGCATGGGTATTGTTATAACTCTTTGTCCTTTTCAAGGAGTATGATTGAATGTTGGTTGTAGTAGCTTGTTGAAATACAACGTGCTATAGGGATATTAAACATGAATATGAGGTGCCCTTTGCTAGTGCTACCTCAGTACCAAATTTCGTTCAATTCGGTTTCACCGTGTTTGAATTGATAGGGGGAATCGATATGCACACATACTTGGCCACCATCTGCAAAATATTGGGCTGATGTTTTTGCAGTTTGGTCTGAATATGTTTCCTACATAAAGATATGGTGTTGCAAAATTTGGTAGAGACTAGATTATTAGGTTGGTCATAATTACATTTTAGCTTTTAACATTTGGGTGGCCGCGATTACGTTTCCGTCAAGATAGCGGTGATATAAAACATGTCACTGAGGTGCCCTTGGCTAGTGCTACCTCTGTACCAAATTTCGTTCCATTCGGTTTCACCGTGTTCGAATTGATAAGGGGAGTCGATTTTCACACAAAGATGGCCGCCATCCGCAAAATATTAGGCTGATGACCTATTAGTTTGGTCAAAGGATGCTCCCTCCATAAAGGTATGTTGTTGCTAAATTTGCTAGAGATCGGATGATTAGGCTAATCGTAATTTGATATAAGCTTTGAACATTTGTGTGGCCGCCATTACGTTTCTGTCAATATGGTGGCGATATAAATCATGACACTGAGATGCCCTTTGCTAGTGCTATCTCTGTACCAAATTTCGTTCCATTCGGTTTCACCGTGTTTGAATTAATAGGGAGAATCGATTTTGACACAAATGGCCGCCATCCGCAAACTATTAGGCGAATGACCTATTAGATTGGTCAAAGGATGCTCCCTCCATAAAGGTATGTAGTTGCAAAATTTGGTAGTGATCGGATGATTAGGTTAATCGTAATTTGATTTAAGCTTTGAACATTCGTGTGGCCGCCATTACGTTTCAGTCAAGATGGTGGCGATATAAAACATGACACTGAGGTGCCCTTTGCTAGTGCTACCTCTGTACCAAATTTCGTTCCATTCGGTTCCACCGTGTTCGAATTAATAGGGGGAATCAATTTTGACACAAAGATGGCCGCCATCCGAAAACTATTAGGCTAATGACCTAGTTATTTGGTCAAAGGATGCTTCCTCTATAAAGGTATGTTGTTGCAAAATTTGGTAGAGATCGGATGATTAGGTTAATCGTAATTTGATTTAAGCTTTGAACATTTGTGTGGCCGCCATTACGTTTCCGTCAAGATGGCGGCGATATAAAACATGACACTGTGGTGCCTTTTGTTAGTACTATCTCTGTACCAAATTTCGTTCCATTCGGTTGCATCGTGTTCGAATTAATAGGGGGAATCGATTTTCACACAAAGATGGCCGCCATCCGCAAACTATTACGCTGATGACTTATTAGTTTGGTCAAAAGATGCTCCCTCCATAAAGGTATGTTGTTGCAAAATTTGGTAGAGATCGGATGATTAGGTTAGTCGTAATTTGATTTAAGCTTTGAACATTTGTGTGGCCGCCATTACGTTTCCGTCAAGATGGCGGCGTTATAAAACATGACACTGAGGTGTCCTTTGCTAGTGCTACCTTTGTACCAAATTTCGTTCAATTCGCATTCACCGTGTTCGAATTGATAGGAGGGGGGGACAGACATTCAGAGTACACACACTCACACACACACAGACACACAGACACACACACACACAGACTCACAAACAGACAGACACACTTTTTTCGCCCTGTGTTGATCTCATAAGTCTACTTTCATTTTTTGCAAAAATCGAAAGTAGGCTAAAAATGGTGTATTTAAAATGGATGACATGTTTCGATCGTCAAGCCCTCATCATCAGAACTTGTTCACTTAGGCTTAATTAATTACAATGTTTATGAATAAAATGCACTTTTGCACAAATATATAAGGTGCGTTCAAAAAGTAACGAGCCGGAGGCTGGAATGCGCAAACCGTTGACGACATTGGCTAATCGTGGCGTGTGTAACGAGATGTGGTTCCGACCAGAGCGTGGAAAGTCACAGCCCGTCGCTAGAGGACACGTGTTTACGTCACGGGGCGATAAAAAGCGAGCATCAGCATGCATCAATCGTCCAACGCTGCCAGTCGTATTGCAAACAGTGACATGGAGGCGTCAATCGAAGAGCAAAGAGGTGTTGTTCGGTTTCTGACAGTGGAAGGTGTAGGGGGATCGGACATTCATCGCCGAATGTCACAAGTGTACGGCAAACACTGCATGTCCCTTGCAAGGGTCAAGGCGTGCCACCAGCGCTTCAGGAAAGGACGGGTGTCGTTCCTGGTGTGGTTGAAGACTGTGGGGCACCCATTGGGCACACACTTTGCGCAAATGCAAACGTTCCTTCAAGATGGTGTGCACACTTCCGACGCTCAATCCTACCACGGCGGCTATGGCGTTCACTGTCACTCGGCGGTCCTGGGTAATGAGTGCATCAACCAGCTGGACGTTGTCATCGGTAATGCAGGGGGGTCCCCCAGACCGGGCATCATTGGCTAACGACACCCGTCCTTCCCTGAAGCGCTTGTGCCACGCCTTGATCCTTGCAAGGGACATGTAATGTTCGCCGTACACTTGTGACATTCGGCAATTAATGTCCGTTCCCCCTACTCCTTCCGCTGTCAGAAACCGAACAACACCTCTTTGCTCTTCGTTTGACGCCTCCATGTCACTGTTTGCATTGCGACTGGCAGCGTTGAACGATTGATGTATGCTGCTACTCGCTTTGTATCGTCACGTGACGTGCACGCGTGCCCTCTAGCGACTGGCTATGACCTTCCACGCTCTGGTCGGAACCACACCTCGTTACACACGCCACGATTAGCCGATGTCGTCACCGGTTTGAGCATTCCAGCCTCCGGCTTGTTACTTTTTGAACACACCTTATATATACAAAGATCAGATTACATAAGTTCGTAAGAATGTGTGTAACGTGCCTATATTATTTACAGATGTTGGCCTATTCTTCACTTCTATGGTTTTATTGGGCATATAAATGCATATTTAGGCTTTCTTAAATTTTATTACACATTTTGAACAAAATATCATTATAAACGCTATATTTTGGTAATTTTCATTTAAATTTCGTCGCATAAAAATCAGAATAAGCTCTAGAAATTATTGTTCAGGAAGGACTGAAATATACTACTGAAGAACCATTCTAAAGTAGTGTATGGAATGTTTCTAACAGGTAGTAGCTATTGTTTGCTAGCTGGGTCAATTCCTGGAAACCGGGCTATTGTTCACACGGAAGCAGAGGTAATTCCGCAGTTATTTGTCATCGTTCTTATCTCTCTCCTTCGCCCTTCCCTCTTCCACCTTCAACACACTTAATGACCTTGGTCACTCATTAGGGAGCTTCAGTCATTCAGTTCCTTCCAATATGGCTAAAACGAAAGTCTCAATTTGTGGTAAGTTGCGAAGTTTTGTTCGCGAGTTCGGTGAAAACATATTCAGTACGGATATTATTCTGTAAATTGTGTGAGGTTAAAGTCATATTTTCAATTTTATAGGTCATATTTTTATGTTTTTAGGTCATAAATGCATACATATTTCATACATTTTTAGGTCATAGAAATCCGCCCCCTAGTTATAATGATCCATATTACGAAATTGAAAGTACTAATGACACAGGTTCAGAGCAGGAAGCGGATGATATTTATATTGAACCAATAGATCTGGATAATGGACGGGAGGATACATACACCGGTCAAGGTGATTTAAATGATGGACATTCCGATCACCGTGGGTGATATTTGTTATTTCAGGGTCTTTATAGTACCCTGAGACAGCATAGAAGTAATCATAATAAATGTTTTTTCCTGATTTTTTATAATAATAGAAGTGTCCAATCTTTTTAAATATCATTTCAATAATTTCGCACATTTTGTTTCTGGATTTTGGCCTTGTTTTCAAAGTTTTGATGTCATGTACTTAAAAACACAAGTTTGAAGGAAACGAGTTCAATAAACAACAAAAATATTACAAAGGGATCGTAAAATTTAACAGGAAACATCTGGGGTCTCACAGACACCATGATACCAGTTACGTTACAAAACTATATGATACCAGTTGAGGGTTCATAATGGCAAAATTAATCTCGGGATTTTCCGCCATCACAAAAGTTCCTCCTCTCTCTAAATGAAAGCGCTATAGTGTCAAGGAGCTCATTGACTTTCATAGTGCTCCAAGGAACATAAAAATTCGGCATGCAAGCTGCCCTATGGATGTCAAATATCAAAGCTTGCACCCGGCATCCGAGGCCATACGATATTATTATTATTATTATTATTATTATTATTATTATTATGAGGGTTAACATGACAATGGCAGTTAATAGAGAGTGTATGAAGAAGACTAATTCTGCAAGAGAAACAGATCATCATTAGTTCTTGACCTTCATAATAGAGAAGAGTGTACGGATAGATAATTAAGAATGTCGGCTAATATTTCAAGGTCCTCCCCCGAGCTGTCACCTTGTGCATGAATCATACAACTCCAGGAGGCCTTCTGACTGGTCTCTAATGAAATGTTCCCTCTGACGATCGATGGGGCCGTGACTACTTCTTTGTGAAGTGTGCTACTGTTTAAACGCCATGTTGTCACGCCTTCCTTGCTGCCTTTCATATTTATAGCATTTGTACTTATGTTTCCTTTTGTCTTAACTTCAAACACAACCTCCTTTCCCCTCTGGTCGCCATTTTCAGCATGCCCTTAATTAGTCCTGTTGTAATCTCTTGTGCAGTGCAATGGCAATCTTTAAAATTAATCAACTTTCCCTAATAGGATATTCTGTATTCTTCATTCCAGCTACAACGTTTTAGCATTATTAAACTGATTATATCATTCATGTTTAATATATTCCATCGTAATAGATATGAATGTACAAAATTTGATATCCTCGTTCCACGAGGGTACAGCGAGGAAAAAGGGAGAAGATTCCCCAAGTACAGTGGTGGAAAATAAATTCGAATCACCTTCTTTAAGGGATCGTTTTATTGTTATCAAAATAAATATGACTAGCGGAACCGTGCAAGAAATCTCGCATGTCCTGTGGTTCGGATTCCACGTAAAACGGAGGTCCCGTGGCTTATGATCGCGAGATTAACGGTCACGTTAAACTACAAGCTTCCTTTTATGTTCATAAGCCACTCTTTCCCCAATAGATTTTAGTAAGAAACTTAAGGAGAAAGGTTGTTATGTTTTTATTAGAACCAAATGATTATAGAACAAAATGAGAACTGAACAGCAATGCTGTCGCGTATTTTCCTACAGCAACAGTATTTGCAAATCACATACTTCTTACAAAAATTTATATTTATGAAATTAGAATGCAATTCGTCACTGCTAATGCCATTTGTGTGCTGAGTCACTGATTGACAGCTTAGCCGTAACACTCACCGGTTATTCGATATTTATGAAATCATACGATTTGAGTAAGCCTCCGTGGCTTAGGCGGCAGCACGCCGGCCTCTCACCGCTGAGTCCGTGGTTCAAATCCCGGTCACTCCATGTGAGATCTGTGCTGGACAGAACGGAGGCAGACAGGTTTTTCTCCGGGTACTCCGGTTTTCTCTGTCAAAATTTCATTCCAGCAACACTCTCCACTATCATTTCATTTCATCTGTCATTCATTTAATCATTGCCCCAGAGGAGTGCGTCAGGCCTCGGCAGCCGGCACAGTTCATATCCTCGCCGCTAGATAGGGGCTTCATTCATTCCATTCCTCACCCGGTCGGAGACTGGAAGCAGGCTGTGGATTTTCATTTTCATACGATTTGAGTACTCATTCCTTTAAATTACTGTTTCTGAAATCCATGCAAAATGATAAAGGAAAGACCTCAGAATGTTAAAATGACATGAAACAGGCGTCACAGCGGCCAAAATATGAAGTGGACAGCAATTATGGAGCGTATATTCCTGCAGCAAGAGTATCTGCAAATCGCATACTTCGTACAGTTTCTTAAAAGTCATTTTTTAAAGAAATTATAGATATTTAAGAAAGTAGAGTGCAATGCGTCATTGGTATTGTCTATTCTCTTTCATTTTAATGCTCATTTGTCACGATCGGTCGCTTGTGAGCGCCGCAGGAGGGATCTATACTACTGAAATAATATATATGATGATAGATTATCAAAATAAATATGATAAATTAGATTCCTTCCATTTCTAAGCATGAATCAAGTGGCATTATTTTTAATTAAAGATTTTAAAGGAGATAAATTTATACTAGCGGATCCATGCGAGAACCGTATTGGTATGCAGGCTCCACAGGACACAATTCTGGCAGGGGCCATCCTATTGTTTATTTGTTTGAACGCACTTTATAAACAAATAAATATATTTCCTATGAATTTTCAAGAAATCCAAGATTTTTCCAGTACTATTGAGACGATTTGGAAGATTTTGGTACAAACCACACCTTCTAACTCCCTCTGGTTTAGGAGCTTGAGTTTTGTGAAACATACGCCTTAGCGTATTATACGGTACATAGGCTATAGATTATAGCGGACCCTTTCGAGAACTCTCGAATGGGTATAAACCATCCGCCCGGTTTCATCGGTATGAGGATTGGACGCGACTCAGTACTGGCTGGGATTATCATCTTGTTTATTTGCTTTAACGAACAACACAAAGGTAATTCCCATTCTAACTTATGGAATCGAAATAATATGGGGAAAACTGGGCATCGGAGACCTCAAAACCATGGAAGCAGTAAAGGCATGCTACCTAAAGGTAATCCTGGGCGTGTCCAGATATACAAGGTCCAGACTGGTGTATGAGCAGGCAAAGGAAACTTTCCTAATGCAAGATCTGAGGTCTAAGCTCCAACTTCCTTAAACGGAGAGCTGGGAAAAATGCCTACAAGTAAGGGAAAATAAGAGAGGAGAGATCCCGATGGATTTCTACGCTACCGAGGCTATGACAAATAGATCCTGGACTGAAATAAATCAAGACCTCCGGCACTTTGTCAACTCATTGGCAGTGCATGGATATCATCATAAAGTGTGCTAAACAAAAAACATTACCATGAACCCAACGCCAACTGCGTGTGCGACAGATGTGACCAAGACTGTAGCCGATACCATGTCCTTTATTGTGAAAGACGTGGAAAGCCAATCATAGAGTTCTGCACAAAGTGAACAAACAAACTCTATAATTCTGCACTACCTTATTATTTGTAATTTTGCACAATTTGTGCGCAATAAAACGTTAATTTAACGAACTTTTTAAAATAAATGTCGATAATTATAAATTCAGACTGCAATTCATCACTGCTGCGGTTATTTCTCTTTCTTTTGAAAGCTCATTTCTTACAATCGGTTACTGGTGATGTTGACTCATACACCAGCCGCCCGGCATTACTGTTGTGTGGGCTCGACGCGATACAATTCTGGCAGGGGCTGTCGATTTGATTATTCGTTTAAACCCAATTATTAAAATATATTTCCATTGACTTTTAAAGAAGTGCAATACTTTCCCTGTTCTATTGAGACGATTTGGAAGATTTGGTCTATTGTGAATGATTTCTTCGTTTATACCAGTTTCTTGCAGGTCTTGTGTTATTTCAGTTCGTGCCAGCCAATATTGTGATTTTTCAGGGACAATGCTGGGTTTGAAACCTTCTTTGTTACTCTATTGTCGTCCATTCTGTATAATGTGACCATGAAAAATAAGTCTCCTTTTTCTGATTGTGACTGTCTACTATTACTATTATTATTTTAGTTTCGGTCGTGTAGGGATCACGAACCAATTTCAATGCTTTGTTCTTTGCTGTTCCTTCTTCTCCCTCCAATATTCCTTCATCATCACACTATGCTTCCTCTTCCTTTTGCTCGGACCATTTTGAGCCGGTTTTCTTTCCCTTCCTGTCTTGGAATCCTTCCATTTTTAGCACTTTTTGCCTAAAAATATATCTCTGTGGTGTATCTTCTTCTCTGATATTGTTTCTTTCCAAATCCTATTTGACTTCTTGTACCCAGGTTGTTGTTGACTTCTTGTTGCACAGGAATGTGAAGATCTGATTGGTTAACCTACTGTCATCCATCCTGTACAAATGTCCAAGAAATAGCAATCTCCTATTCCGCATTGTTTCTGTTATGTTTTCTATTTTTCGATATATTTCATCGTTACTTTTTAATTTCCATAATTCTACAGTTTTTAAAGCGCCGAGTATTTTGCGTATAATTCTTCTTTCTACTACGTCTAATGTATCCAATGTGTAGTTCAGTACGAGACATTCACTCGCATACAGGCATTCCGGTTTGAATAGGTTTGAATATACACCGCGGACAAGCCAACAAGGACCACGCAAATATCACTTCTTTATAGGTCTAGTTTCCTTCTTTTTCTTCCAGAAGTCTTTCATCCTGGTCGACTGCGCAGCTCTTCTTTTAGCAGTCCATTCTCCTCTGTTGAGATTCTTCTTCTCCCCGACAAGAATTTTGAGGCCAAAAATTTTCTTTCTGTACTCGATTCGATTTAGACAATCTTCTTCAGTAATTTTGAATTTTTGAAGTTTTTCTTTCATTTGTTTTACATAGCCTCCTTGACCTTTATAGTTCCAGATTTTATCAAAAATTTGTTTGTTTAGCCTTGAGCAATCCATGCGGATCATATGTCCGTAGAACTGAAGTCGCCGTTTTCTGATCATCACTTCAAGGTTGTCGATTTTACTATAAATGTCTGCATTGGATCTCAGTCTATAACCTTCCTGTGTTTTCCTAGGACCATAAATCGTTCTTAAAATTCATACTTCTATCTTGAGCAAATTCTCCATTCCGGTTATATTTGTAGTTTCCATGCCGTACAAGATGACTGGTCTAACAACTGTATTAAAATGTCGTAATTTTGCATTGATAGACAGGTTCCTTTTATTGTATATATTATTATTATTACTATTATTATTATTATTATTATTATTATTTTACATTTCTATACCCATCTGTGGAGAGCAATAGAACGTATTTAGCTAAATTGCTTTTTTTTTTCTTCTCTCAAACTCTCTTCATCTGGGCACTGAAAATTTTACCTCGTTCTTCAGTTCATAATATCTTGGTCCTAGCAATCATTTTCTGGGAGAAATGATGGTTGATAACTGTTATGAACTGGAGTCGATCTTGACGAATTTCCTCTGTGAAACCAATTTCTTGAAAGTCTTTATCTATTTCACAAAGATAGTTTTTCTTGTCTTTCATTGAGAGAGCAAGGTTAAGAATCCTTTTGGTGAGCCTGTCATTGATCATTCTGAGAATGTGACCTTAGAACACCGATCGCCGTTTCCTGAAGGTATAAGTGATATTTTCAGCGTGCTCCTGAGACTTCCGTTTCATCCAAATTCCCTCTGAGCAGACTGGACCAAAGATTTTCCTTCCTGACTTGTTTCTCTTCGTCTTTAACAACAGATCTGGCTACAATGATCAAGGTTTCCAAGCCATATCGTGCTTTAGGTTTCATTACTGAGGTGCAATGTCTTAATGAGCGTTCTTCCATATTGATTTTTTGTTGTACCTGTTCCAAGTGATTTTATAGGCCTTGTGTAATTTTGAAATAACCGACAGCAGTGGCTACGCTGGCTAAAGCACAGCGTTAGGTCATGGGACCAAGCTCTTTGCTGACTCGGTAGACGCGTGGATTCGAGCCCCACCGTCGGCCGTCCTTGAAATGGTTTTCCGTAGTTTCCCATTTTCAACACCAGGCAAACGCTGTGACGGTACCTTCTGACAGGCCACGGCCGCTTCCTTCCAAATCCTTGCCAGTTTCATTCATCTTCATCAATTCCATCCCTCATCCCGACGCGCAGGTCACCCACGGGCGTCGACTAGAAAGACCTGCACTTGGCCTCTGAAGAGGCCACACAACAAATGAAAATGAAATCCTCTCTTTGTTTGACTCACGTTTCAAACGTGATGGTTAATGTACGTCTCCTAAGTACATGAATGTATTTACTATGATGATGATGATGATTATTATTATTATTATCATTATTATTATTATTATTATTATAGCTTGCCACGGTGGGTAAGTGGATATCGTGTCGGTCTACTAACCCCAAGATTGCAGGTTCGCTCCTGGTCGTGATAGTGATTTTAGAAAGGAGGCAAAAATACGACACGCATGTCATACGATGTTGGCATGTCAAGGAACCCATTTGAATTCAGTAGGCCGTGTTCATAATGGCAAAATTAATCTCGGGAGTTTCCGCCAACACAAAGATCCTCATTTCTCTACTAGAAAGCGCTATAGTGTTCAAGGAGCTTAGATATCTAACATCTAACCTCCTTGACTTTCCTAGTCAAGGAACAACGAAATTCGACATGCAAGCTACCTTCTGGGTGTCAAATAACAAAGCTTGCACCCGGCATCCGAGGCCATACGATATTGATATTAATTAATTAATTTATTTATTTATTATTATTATTATGGCATGTGAACTCCAAAATGCCTTTGGGGTTGACACCTGATGAATACCTGGGCGTCGTGATTAGTATGAAATGAATAATGACATCACCAACACTAGTCCCCGTGTCAGGGCAATAAACAATACGATATGTATTAATTTGCCGGTATTTTTTTAAAGTAAATAAAACAAAATGTGTCCTTGCATGTCATACAGCTGATGGAAATGGATCTTCTCCTTGCAGAGTTTAGAGAAAGCACTGTTAAGCGATGGAGGTGTTTCGTTCGGATTATTTTTCAATTTACCTTCAATAAATCGTTTGTAGAATCTCCCAAATGCTTGTCACCATCAAACAGATTCTCGAAATTAGAAGCTCAACTGCATTGGTTGGCTTGATATCTCGTAGTTATCCATATAAAGTTAGGTCACACCCTCCCTTTCTACGAAAGACTGATCAATATCATGATGTTGCTTCGTATTACCTAGCACCATCTGGAAACTTCCTTCTCTTCGGACAGGCTGAAAGAAGATAGTACCAAACATTTGGTTCCAATGTCAGTTTTGTTGGGCATAGAAAATCAGATTCTGATCCGGCAGTCTGACGCATTAAAGCGATAATTAATTTGTCATATTATTAAGCGTCACTCCACATAACTTGAAATTATTTACCCCTCGGATATTCGCGCGGGCTACATATGTAGCCCAGTGATTTATTTTGTTGTAGCGCAGAGTATATTCTTAGCTAGCAATATTGAGAATCACTGTAGCTGCCTTTTGTTGCTGTATTTAACAGATGGGTGTGTTTCCTACTGAACTAATTGCATCAAACTGACACCAGATGCATTAGAAGTCGTCTGGCTACAATAGTAGCCCACGCGAGCATCGCTGTTTCAGAATTGAGCGTGCAAATGAAAGGTTACCTCACAGGAGGTGGCCATGTAGATGACTTTCAAATCTGTCAGTGTTTCAATGAAAGTAGTAATAGGTTGAGTGTAGTGGAAATGAAGTAGGCTGTTGCTTCTTGTGTGGACGAGGAAGGGATAAATCAACAAGTAACAAATGCGTAAAGAGCAATAAAAATCTTCTCGGATCAGTGTGTCCATTCGCACTAAAGACTTCGGTGACAAATTTGTGTGAGCATGCTTAAGGATTTCCTGGACAATAGATTCACAGCCAAAAGGGCAAAAATAAAATTTAAAATAAACTGAAATTGTTCATAATAAGTTATGATTTTCCAATCAAATTATCTAACCTAGTATTATTTTTAGCCTATTTTCAATTTTGAAAAAATAGGCTTATGAGATCACCTTTTGTCCGTGTGTGTGTGCGTGTGTGTGTGTGTGTGTGAGGTGTGTGTGTCCCCCCCCCCCTAATAAAATCTAAACGGCTGGAGCGATTTCAGTGAAACTCGGTAAGTTCATAGCACTATTCCCGGTGACCTCGACCGTGCCCTTCAAATTTTGTTACGTCTCACCAATCCAACATGGCGGCTGTGCGAAATATTTCACTAGCATTCAATATATCCGAAACTATTACCGATATCGCCCTGATATTGTGTACGGTGATAAAGGGCACTACTAGATGTTCACCTGTGAGACTTTCAAAAACCTGGTGACTACAAAACCAACATGGCGGCTAAGCGAAGTTGAGACTTCTAAATAGACTTTTCTCGCGATTTAACTATCCAAACGTAATGAAACTTGGTACAGCAAATGTTTATAAACATTGCAATGCACTGGAGTCTAATTTAGTTCAATTGTTTATATAACCTCAAAATGGCGGCTGTGCCAAATATTTCACTGACATTCTATATCTCCGAAACTATTACAGGTATCACCCTGCAATTTTGTACGGTGATAAAGGGTACTGATACAAGTTTACCTATGTATAACTCATAAACCTGTAAAGTATAAAACGAACATGGCGGCCAAGCGATTTTGAAATATTTTAATAGACTTTTCTCGTGAGTTAACTCTCTGAGCGCAGTGAAGTGTGGTACAGTAAATGATTTTGCAGATTGTAATGTACTTCCATCTAATTTAATTCAATTGTTTACATAACCTCAAGATGGCGGCTGTGCGAAATTTTAAAATTAAGTTTTTATTTCTTGTGTCGTAATCATGCGATCGAAGTGAAAGTTTGAATAATGAACCAAGGCAATAAGTGTCCTTGAATGGTACATAACTCTATGGCCTATACATAGCCTATAACAATCCTAAATGGCGAGCTTCCGAAATATTTAGACGGTTCTCAATATCTATGAATCTTTTACAGCAACCAAACTGAATTTGTTATGTTCATGGAGACTATGAACATATGTTCACCTATAGGACTTTCAGTAACCTGGTGAGCACGAATCCAACATGGCGCCGACGCGAAGTATAAATATTTAAATGGACGTTTCTCGCGAATTAACTATCCGAGTGCCGTGAAACGTTGAACGTTAAATGCTTACACAAATGTTGATCAACTGGCATCTAATTTATTTCAATTGTTTGCATAATCACAAGATGGCTGCTGTGCGTAATTTTAAAATCTTGTTTTTGCTTCTTGTGTTCTAATCATGCGATTGAAGTTTGAATACCACACGTACACAATAATCTTAATACTATAGTACAAAAATAAAAATCCAACCTGGCGACCATCTGAAATATTTAGACGGTTCTCAATATCTACGAATCTCTTACAGCAATTAAACTGAAATTTTGTATGTTGATAGAGGCAATTAACGTGAGCAGGATATATGAAAATAGGCTGTATAGTTCTTCACGGAACTACTTGTTGTTTAATTCCAATCCAAATATGCACTAATGTAAGTATTTAGGTTTACATAAAACATAATTTTAAATTTCTAGTTCAATTAGTTTTATTTCTGTTGCAGTTTTACTGAAGATGTACGATAAAATAGAATTTTTTTCTTAGGATTGTATTTTCTCTCCATATGAAAATAAAAGCCAACATAAAATCCTCAGATTTAGCTTAGAATACTACTATTTATTGAAACTGAACACCAAAAAACCGTGTTCAAATCCATGGGAACGAATAACTGTTTGGGCTACATATGTAGCCCGCGCGAGTAACGCTGTATCTATTACTAGCCCGAGTGTCCGAGGGTTAAGTTAATCTTCAGACGGGTTAAGTCTCCTCCATCCCTAATGGTAATATTGTTAACCTCCAGTAGGTTCAGACGATGCCAAACAATCATTTCGCAAAAATATATCCTTCCTTATAGTGCGTATCATTCTGGTTCTATTACAGAACGACACCATCATGCCTATTCATCTACCCAGCCTTTCAAAAATTAACATTTCTGGGTTTTGGAAAATTTCGTTCTGTGCGCAGCTAGGAAATGGCCTCAACATAGAAGGTTTAGGCCAGGCCTACGCTCTTACCCTCATTTGTAGCGGGTGAATAGCCAACTATGCACTTGCAACTAATTATCGTAGAAGCCAAGGATAGTAAACCTAATAATCAGCTTCCAGAGATAACCCTCCTAACAAGACACCCAGGAGCTTTAATCGGCAAAATACGTAAAATTGGAGGAGATCATAACGTTGGACTGTTTTCTTAGAGCATTGCTGTCTCCTCTTCTTGGACAATTATATCATCCCGTTATCCTACGCAACAGCGGAAATAGAATTCCTTTATGGTGAGAAAGTAATGTTCTCTTGGGGGTCTGTCCCTCCTGGTGGCAGTGGGGGTGTAATTAGTTAGAGAAAAGATACAGGAGGGAGGCAGACTTGACGATAAGACAAGATTGAGCGGAAAGGAAGTTGTACTCAAGATAGCGTTCTATAACACTGACGGCTAGAGCGGAGATGGGGTCGTGCCTGGCTACAACATCAATTGATAACACCAACAAGTGTAGGGGATTGCTAGATATTACAAGGCAGACGCCACCAACTCGTTACACGTCAGTGCTCGGTTCGCTCGTTCACTGTCCCCAAGTTCAATGATAGCGAGTGGGTGAGAAGTCTGAGCAGTGGCTGAGGCGCACAACGAGGGTTTATCGTGTCTGAAGTATTCAATGGGAAGTTATCCTGGCTGAAGTATACAATGGGAAGTTATCCTGGCTGAAGTATACAATGGGAATTTATCCTGGCTGAAGTATACAATGGGAATTTATCCTGGCTGAAGTATACAATTGGAATTTATCCTGTCTGAAGTATACAATGGGAATGTAGCGTGGCTGAAGTATAGAATGGGAAATTATCGTGGCGGAAGTATACAATGGGAATTTATCGTGGCTGAAGTATACAATGGGAATTTATCGTGGCTGAAGTATACAATGGGAATTTATCGTGGCTGAAGTATAGAATGGGGAACTATCGTGGCTGAAGTATACAATGGGGATTTATCGTGGATGAAGTAGGCCTATACACTGGGAATTTATCCTGGCTGAATTATACAATGGGAATTTATCATGGCTGAAGTATACAATGGGAATTTATCGCGGCTGAAATATACAATGGGAATTTATCTTGGATAAAGTATCCAAAGGGGATTTATCGTGGCTGAGTATACATTGGGAATTTATCCTTGCTGAAATATACAATGGGAGTTTATCGTGGATGAAGTATGCAATGGGGATTTATCCTTGCTGAAGTATACAATGGGAATTTATCCAGAATGAAGTATACAATGGGGAATTATCGTGGCTGAAGTAAACAATGGGGATTTATCGTGGCTGATGTATAAAATAGGAATTTATCCTGGCTGAAATAAACAATGGTGATTTATCGTGGCTGATGTATACAATGGAGATTTATCGTGGCTGAAGAAACAATGGGGATTTATCGTGACTGAAGTATACAATGGGAATTTATCCTGGCTGAAGTATACAATAGGAATTTATCGTGGCTGATGTATACAATGGGGATTTATCGTGACTGAAGTATACAATGGAGATGTATCGTGGCTGAAGTACACAATGGGGATTTATCGTGGCTGAAGTATACAATGGGGATTTATCGAGACTGAAGTATGCAATGGGGATTTATCGTGGCTGATATATACAATAGGACATTATTCTGGCTGAAGTATACAAAGGGGATTTATCAAGGCTGAAGCAGGGCTGGCATGCGAAACGAAATGCATTATCAATTTAATTTAGCGCCGCGAAATGAAATTGTTCAATGGAATAACATTTCGCTCCTGGCACGAAATGATATTTGTTACAGACTTTTAATTTCGCTCCTGGCGCGAAATTATATTCATTACGGACTTTTAATTTAGCTCCCGGCGCGAAATGATATTTGTTACAGACTTTTAATTTCGCTCCTGGCGCGAAATTATATTCATTACGGACTTTTAATTTAGCTCCCGGCGCTAAATGAAATTTGTTACAGACTTTTAATTTCGCTCCTGGCGCGGAATTAAATTCATTACGGACTTTTAATTTAGCTCCCGGCGCGAAATGAAATTCGTTACAGACTTTTAATTTCGCTCCTGGCGCGAAATTAAATTCATTACAGACTTTTAATTTCGCTCCTGGCGCGAAATAAAATTTGTTAACGACCATCAATTTCGTTCCCGGCATTTAGTCCCCCCCCCCCTCCGGCCTGAAATTAAAATGCATGGAACATTTCATTTTGTTTCTGAAATGAAATCTGTTTCTTTTCTTCCCCGAAAGCCTTATTTGTTCCCGCGTCCTACACCTAGCCACCATCTACATTCGTCCCTACCACCCCATCCCCAAAGACTGCATTACCCACGTGTCTGAAGTCTTCCCCCATTTGATTCTAATGGCCGACCTCAACCTTCATTCCCGTTCGGCCCTAGAACTTCATAGCCTAGACATCTACCTACGTCACATCAACGCCACCCTCGTCCCTCTCCCAGAATCTACCCGTCCTTCCTCCAATACCACCCCGACGCAGTCATTGTTCATAACTCCCTCCTCCATCTGTTTGACGTGTCTGTCCTGCCACTCAAAGGAGGTGATCATGCCCCCATTTTACTCAACTTCCCTCTTCCCCCACTACCACCTCCCAGGATGGACCAGAATTTCTGCACAGCAAACTGGCAGGAATACCGCGCCTACGTCAACAATCACCTCCGTGCGGACCATCTCCCACTGGATAACCAGACGACGGTCGACGCATATACTGCACACACAGATACTATACTACGACAAGCCTCCCAGGTAGCCATCTCCCTCATTCCAACGACCCCGTGCACTACATTTGAGTCGTCCAGTTGCAAAAATCGTTTAATCCACTTGTGAATAAGGATCATGTCGTAAAATTATTTATTTAATTATTTTATTTATTTTACCTCATTTTATTTTGTTTTATTTTATTTTGCTTTATTTTGTTTTGTTTATTTTTTGTTTTACTTTATTTTGTTTTATTTTGTTTTAAATTGTCTTGTTTTATTTGTTTTATTTTGTTTTTGTTTTTATTTTGTTTTGTTGATTTTGTTTTATTTTGATTTCCCAGAAAACAAATGCAAAACCAAAAACACAAAACACGAAGTAAAATGCTAAATTCAAACACAAAAGCAAAAGCAGAATAAAAAAGGAACACAAACCAAAAAGCAAAATTCAAAAACAGCAAAAGCAGAAAACAAACACAAAACCAAAACAAAAAAACGAAGCAGAAAGCAAAAGCAGAACAAAAAAAAGCAAAATCAGAAAATAAGAAACATAAAGCAAAAAGCAAAATTCATAAAAGCAAAAGCAGAAAACAAACACAAAACAAAAACAAAAAAGACGAAGCAAAAAGCAAAATTCAAAAACAAAAGCAAGAGCAGAAAACAAAAAACAAATAACATAAAGCAAAATTCAAAAAAGCAAAAGCAGAGCACAAACACAAAACCAAGAAAGAAAAGCGATAAGTCAAATTCAAAAGCAAAAGCACAAAGCAAACACAAAAACACCAACCAAAAGTAGAAAACAACAAACACAAAAGATACGTGAGGCAAAGTCCAGAGAAACGTTTCTCATGAAAATGATCCTTATTCACAAGTTGATTAAACGAGTTTTGTAACTTGACGACTCATTTGCATTTGACTGTTGACACGGGCTAGAGTAAAATGTGGCTTTTCACCGATGTCTCAGTCTTACATATGGCTGTGATTATATGGAAGCTACAGAGGTATGGGTGGTGCTTAGTAATGAAATTCGGGGCAGTCAGTGCCTGTGGATGCTGTGAAGGGTTCTACTCATAGGGTTAGTACTGCTGTTCTGACTCAGTGAGGAAAGCAATGGCAAACTACTTCACCCCCATCTTGTCTAGTACGCCTCACTATAGCGCTGCCTTGAGTTTTTGTGGGTATCTACCCACATAACCTACCGGCGGTACTTTTTGAGGATCCAACCAGCCTTCGGGCTGACTACCTAACAGACAGAGGTCAGGACTTTGAACATCGTACAGAACATTATTTAACTCTCGAAACGAATATACTGTATTTTAATTTCAACAACGAAATTAAATGTTTCATGCATTTTAAATACACGTCGGAGAGCGAAAATTAATGCCGTTTGGGAATTTTATTTCGCCTCGGGAGCGAAATTAAAAGTCTGTAACGAATTTTATTTCGCGCCGGGAGCGAAATTATAAGTCTGGAACTAAATAAATTTCGCGCCGGGAGCGAAATTATAAGTCTGGAACGAAATTAATATCGCGCCTGGAGCGAAATTAAAAGTGTGGAACGAAATTAATTTCGCGCCGGGAGCGAAATTATAAGTCTGGAACGAAATTAATATCGCGCCTGGAGCGAAATTAAAAGTGTGGACGAAATAAATTTCGCGCCGGGAGCGAAATTAAAAGTGTGGAACGAAATTAATTTCGCGCTGGGAGCGAAATTATAAGTCTGGAACTAAATTAATTTCGCGCCGGGAGCGAAATTAAAAGTCTGGAACGAAATTAATTTCGCTTCGAATTAAGTTTCGCTTTGATTTAATTACGCGCCGACAATCATTATCATTTCGCTCCCGAATATCGCGCTTACGGCGAAATTAAATTATTTTCGTCCCCACAGCCATGAATTTAATTTCGCATGCCAGCCCTGGGCTGAAGTATACAATGGGAGATTATCCTGGCTGAAGTATACAATGGGGATTTATCGTGACTGAAGTATAAAATGGGAATTTACTGTGGCTGAAGTATACAATGGGGATTTATCGTGGCTGAAGTATACAATGGGGATTTATCGTAGCTGAAGTATGCAATGGGGATTTATCGTGGCTGAAGTATACAATGGGGATTTATCGTGGCTGAAGTATACAATGGGGTTTTATCATGGCTGAATTATGCAATGGGGATTTATCGTGGCTGAAGTATACAATGGGGACTTATCGTTGCTGAAGTATGCAATCGGAGTCATATCAGTGGCTGAAGTGTACAATGCAAGTTTCACGGCCACTCAATTAAAACTCAATAATTCTTTTTAGGTTTTAGCGGGATGACTGGCGTTTCGCCATGATGCTCAATGTCAGGCTCATCAGCGGGCTCTTGGTGGCCGTGCCTGGACCACCACATGGGTAGTGAACCTTGCACTATATTTCCATATATGTCCCCGCTAATGAGACGACAATAACCTAAAAGATTTCTTGAGTTTTAATAATAATATTAATATAGGAACGCCAGTTTGCCGGGATTTCACCTCCTAAGGAAATCTTCAATTTGCTCGTGAATCTACCGCCATGAATTTCTCACACTTAACAACTTCAAATTCCAAAATTATTGAGCGGGGTTGGATTCCGAAACCTTGAGAACAGCAATGAGATCCAAATACACAGAACTGATGACCCAAATGTTTCATGCCCGTAAAATATATTAAACTATTAACAAAGACAATAACAACTGCAACTATTATATTATACGTTTTTTGTTGTTGCTTCTTTTTGGGTCTTTGCTACATTGTGTTTATGTAGACCTGTGAGTTAAAACTGAGGCTAGGATTTCTGTAGGAGTTAGCCTTGACCCTAATTTAGATACCATCCCAGCATTCACCGGGAATTAAAAATGGGGAATACCTCAATGGAAATAAACTCTTCTAGGATGGCTGAGGTCGGAATCAAACCACTACCTTTCAGTTCTGCCTCACGTCGCTGAGTGAGTCTTGTTCCTTCTCTCGGACCAGAGTTAAATTTCTTGTCTGAGCCGGGAATCGAACCTCGACTACCGTGGCAACAATTACGCTAATCACTACGCCATTTAAAACAAAGAACTACAGAATTCAAAGAAAATTTTCGGCTCACACGTTCTTGTTGCCAAGTAAAATGTCAAGTAGAACGCACCATTGAATACGTTCCATTCCACGTGATGTAATATTTATTGAGAAAATTGTCTATTATATTCCTTGATATCATTCCGTCCACTGGAGCTGTGTGCGGCCAATTGACTGGAAATGATTGTCATTTTGTTTGTGTTTATATATACTGTAGGTCTATTACTGTCTCAGAATTCTTCTGTAGCTTTCGATAAACTTGGATTGCGTCATTCCAACTTCATGGCGAGAAGTTAAAGAATTTTGAGTCAATCTCTCGGTTTGATGGTGACATGTAGCTGTCTTTGACTGGAGTATGAAAATTCAATCTTCTACAGAACGTTTCAGAAGAATTAATAAGTATTGATGTTGTAGATGACAATTATTATTTTAAGAGGCCTGAATTCTACGAGGGGTCTTTTTCTACCCAAATGTAGTACATAACTCATCAGTTGTTACGTCCACCTTCTCAACATAATCTCCTTGTAGTTTTATGCACTTTTGCCATCGATGTGTCAGTCTCTCCAGACCTTCCTGAAACCATTCTTTCGGAGTGCTGCGTACCCTTGCCTTGACAGCTGTGTCCAGTTCTGCAAAATCCGCAAAACGGCGACCGTGCATTGGAAGCATAGGGGAAGTCCACCACCAAAGTAATGTCGAACAGTGCCATCAGTTGGAAAGCGAATTGCGACAGTGTTCTGGGAAACAAAGGGCATCATCCTCATTGACTGGCTGGAATTGGGGGCCAAGATTAACAGTGCAGCATATGTGGCAACCCTTAAGCGCTTACGTCCTGCCATTCAAACTAAGCGGCCAGGAAAATTGGCTAAAGGTGTGCTTGTGCAACATGACAATGCCCGCCCCCATACTAGAGAAGAGCACCACTGCCATTGATCAAATGGGACTCACGGTGCTGCTAAACCCACCATACACTCCCGACTTGGCACCAAGTGATTATCACCTGTTCGGGAACGTGAAGAAACCTCTGCGTGGTCGCTCTCAAGAATGGTCTCAGGAAGGTCTGGAGAGACTGGCACATCGATGGCAAAAGTGCATAAGGTTACAAGGAGATTATGTTGAGAAGGTGGACTTAACAACTGAAGTGTAATGCAATTCATTTGGGTAGAAACAAGTAGTTCCGTGAAGAAATAAGCCTATTTTCATATAACCTTTGTTAATTGCCACTATCAACATAAAGATTTCAGTTTGATTGCTGTAATGGATTTGTAGATATTGAGAACCGACTAAATATTGGGAATGGACGACATGTTCGATTTTTATATATGTACGTCTTAAGAGTTATGTACTGTTACATGAAGATTAGTTTGTACGTGTAGTATTCAAACTTCAATCGCATGATTAGGATAAAAGTAGATATAAACGAGATTTTAAAATTTTGCACAGCTGCCATAAAGTGGTTATGGAAACAATTGAAATAAATTAGATGCTAGTGGATTAACATTTGCATAAGGAATTTCTGTACCAAGTGTCACTGCACTCAGATGGTTAAATTGCGAACGTTCATGTGAATATTTCTGCTTCGCGTCGCCGCCATGTTGGATTTGTGATCACCAGGTTATTGAGAGTCCTATAGGTGAACTTATGTTCATAGCCCCTATGAACATAAAAAATCAGTTTGATTGCTATAATATATTCGTAGAAATATTGAGATCCGTCCAAATATTTCGTATGGTCGCCAAGTTTGTTTGTTATATGTATAGGCAATAGAGTCATGTACCATTAAAGGAAAATTATTACGTAGGTTCTTTATTCAAACTTTCACTTCGATCGCATGATTACGACACAAGAAATAAAAACTTAATTTTAAAATTCGCACAGCCGCCATCTTGAGGTTATGTAAACAATTCAGCTAAATTAAATACCAGTGCATTACATTGTGTATAAATATTCGCTGTACCAAGTTTCATTGCGATTGGATTATTAAATCACGAGAAAATTCTATTTAAAACTTCCAACTTCGCTTGGCCGCCATATTCGTTTTGTAGTTAACCGGTTTTTGAAAGTCTCCAGCAGTGCCCTTTATCTCCGTACAAAATTTCAGGGTGTTACCGGTAATAGTTTCAGAGATATAGATTGCCGGTGAAATATTTCGCACGGCTGCCATCTTGAGGTTATGTAAACAATTGAACAAAGTTGGATGTCGGTGCATTACAATGTGTATAAACATATACTGTACCAAGTTTCACTGCGTTTGGTTGGTTAAATCACGAGAAACGTCTATTTAAACGTCGCAAATGCGCTTGTCCACCATGTTGGTTTTGTAGTTACCAGTTTTTCAAAAGTCACATAGCTGAACTTCTAGTAGTTCCTTTTATCACCGTAAAAAATTCCAGGGTGATATCGGTAACAGTTTCGGATATATTGAATGCAGGTGAAATATTTCGCACAGCCGCCATGTTGGATTGCTGAGACGTAACTACATTTGAAGGGCACGACTGAGGTCGTCTGGAATTGTGCTATCGACCTACCGAATTTCATTGAAATCACTCCAGCCGTTTAGACGTTAATAGGGACACACACACACTCACACACGAATCACACACACACGCACACACAGACACACGGACAAAAGGTGATCTCATAAGCCTAATTTTTCATAAATGAAAATAGGCTAAAAAAAAGTGTAAAACAATATACAGTAGTACGTCCCTCGTAGGTTATCGGGTCAAGAAGTGGTAGGCCAAGTAAGTACCTTGGAGCTACTCTGGATCGGACATTATCCTTCAAGACACACTTGATTAAGAGTATAAACTGAGGACAAGGAACATCATAATAAAACATGCTGGTCTACATGAGAAGCTTCTGCGTCCGTTCTTCAATCATTTGCGATTGGACTGGTATACTTTACTACAGCACAATACTATTCTTGAGTGTGGTTGAACAGACCACACGCTACGAAGATCGACACGAACCTACGCGCATCATCAATGGTACAGTAAAATCTACTTCTCATTTCTGGTTGCCTGTGCTGGACCATATAAAACCACCAAGACTAAACGGCGGATATCCGCAAAATTTTCGCCATTGTGGATATAGTTTGCATGACTTTGCGGACAGCGGATAAGCTGCAGATAATGTTCAGAGTAAATTTGCGGATAGTTTTTAGAATACAAAATGTTGGACTGAATATTTTAAATTAATTTTTGCTTTTGCACGGATCTGCGTCTTTCACGTTTCTTGTTATTTCACTATTTGCTTTCGCTTGGATTGCATGAGAATAAGAAAATCCAGTCATGGAAATACTATCAATTAGTGTTGACTTTTAGAAAAACAAGAAATTCCGTGACGAACTAGAGAGCCTACTTTTCTTAAAATTTAAGATTCATGTCAATGATTAATCTCTATGGACCTATCTAGAATAATGACGAAATTAAGTTGGTAATATCAAAATTTCTAATTAGTTCGAAATATACGTGGTATGATGTAGCCTAATAGAGCACTACAGTTGGCAGCCCTGTTGACTGAATATATTCTTAGTTCCACCTCTTAAGGTACAGAATACAAAATTTGGTTGAAGTCCAATGGATGTCACATGCAGTTAGACACTGGATCTATCAGCGCGCTTCAAATCATGTTGGTAACAATATCATGCATGTGTTAGTCAGAAATAATCAGAAATATTATGATGTCTTGTTGTGCCAATTTTTGATGAAATCCATTTGTTAGTATAGATGTTACATGTATTTTAAAATTGGATCTATCAGCAGCTTTTGGATCATGTTGGCAGCACTGACGTATATTAGTTACTCCAAATTAATCTAGAATGCCATGTACTATACGTGTGCAAAGTTTAGAGCTATTGGCTTGCATACTTTCTGATGTATTGATATTAGGGTAGTAAAAATAGAGACAGACTTTATTAACAGTTGGCAGCCCTGGTTGATCTTAAGAAGACTCAGCCATATCTGTTATGGTACACATAGCACATACGAAATGTGGTTGAAATCCAAATGATAGTATATGAGTTATATGTATTTAAAGTTGGACCTCTCAGCGTGCTTAGAATCATGTTGGTAGCTCTGACGTATATAAGTTATTCCAAATTAATATAGAATGTCAGGTACTATACGTGTGCGTAGATTAAAGCTGTCGGCTTTCATGCTTTCTTATATATTGGTATATGGATAAAAGTAATTGAAAGCATTTATTAACAGTTGGCAGCACTGATGTCTCTAGAATACGCTCAGTCATATCTGTTTATGTACACATATTACATACAAAATTTGGTTGAAATCCAATTGTTAGTGTCGAAGTTATATGCATTTAAAAATTGGAATTATCAGAAGTCTTAAAATTATGTTGGCAACACTCTCATGTATGTCCTCCTGGAAATTAAACTGAAATAGTATTATCTACATGTGTGCCAATTTTTGGATAGCTCCCTTGCATACCTTCCAAGATATCCAACATGGAGCTCAAATTTCTAGTGCGTTTTTCAGGAGTTGGTAGCACTGACATCATTTTCAAATATGGGCTTGAGATATTCCGGTATACATCCTCACTAATACTAAATTTGGTTTCGATTGCTGCAGCCGTTTAGGAGTTGATAGGGACACACACACACACACAACCAGCCAGCCAGCCAGACAGACAGACAGACAGACAAAAGGACAGACAAATGGACACACATATTCCCGGATCGATCTCATATGTCTACTTCTTCCTCATTTTTGCAAAATGTGAAAACTGGGCTAAACATCCTATATACCTGCGCTTGCCTGCGTGGGTACATCCGACGACTAAGCCACCCGCTGTCTAACGTGCTGTCACTCAGAGGGACAAAACTCAATCAACATTGTCTTGCGATTCACACATAGCCTAGACGAACGAATTTCTCCTCAAATGTCTAAATGTGTTGCTTTAATACTTTATCAAATAACATAACAAGTAGTTCCGTGAAGAACTATACAGCCTATTATCATATATCCTACTCATTTTAATTGCCTCTATCAACATACAAAATTTCAGTTTGATTGTTGTAATTGATTCGTACATAGGCTTGAAAACCGTCTAAATATTTCAGATGGTCTCCATGTTGAATTTTTATTTAAGTACTATTATATGAAGATGATTGTACATGTGTGGCATTCAAACTTCAATCACATGATTAGGACACAAGAAGTAAAAAGGAGATTTTGAAATTCCGCACAGCTGCCATCTTGTGGTTATGAAAACAATTAAATAGATTACATGTCAGTGGATTAACATTTGTATATGCATTTACCGTACCAAGTTTCACTGTACTCGGATGGTTAAATCGCGAGAAACGTGCATTGAAATATTTATAATTCGCATCGCGCCATGTTGGATTTGTGCTTACCAGGTTATTGAAAGTCCTACAGGTGAACTTATGTTCATAGCCTATACGAATATTAAAAAAAATCAGTTTGATTGCTGTAAAAGATTCGTAGATACTGAGAACCGTCTAAATATATCAGATGGTGGCCGTTTTGGATTGTTATAAATATAGGCCATAGAGTTATGTACTATTAAACGACAATTATTGCGTAGCTACATTATTCAAACTTTCACTGCGATCACATGATTACGACACAAGAAATAAAAACTTAATTTTAAAATTTCGCACAGTCGCCATCTTGAGGTTATGTAAACAATTGAACTAAATTAGATGCCAGTGCATTACAATATGTATAATCATTTACTGTGCTGCATTTCACTGCGCTCAGATGGTTAAATCGCGAGAAATAGTACATTATGCAACGAGCCTATAATGGCTATAATTAAGACACGAGTATTTTTTATAAAACGAGCGTATGCGAGTTTTATAATTTCCATACGAGTGTCTTAATTACCATTATAGGCGAGTTGCATACGACTGTTTATGTTCGACGATAATTATAACTTTATTATATGTTTTAACATAAATATTCATAAATATCTGTTGAGAGTCAGCTACTGGAATTTTGTGATCGCAGAGCGAGCGTTGGGTGTTATACCTTCGTCTTTCAAGAGCTTTGAACGACCGACGCATGCGCTCTGTGGGCTTGCAATGCCATATGCAGCCATATGTTTACATCAGCCGTCCCTCAGTAATATTGTCACCGCAGTCATTTGAAGACAATGCGCTGTGTAGAAATTAGTGTTAGTGATTTTAAGGTACTGTGCTATTTCTTGTCTCATATTCGCCAGTTTATTTACGCGAACATATGGACGGTGGGTATTCCATGTCGGTAATTTATTATAGTTCGATGTTGTGTTTATGTCCGACATGTTGGATTTTGAGCGCATGCGCGAAATTATCGTTACCTAATTGGTCGATGAACGAGCTCTGATTGGCTGGAGAAACTGTATCGTAATGAAAAACGGTGTTATAATGACCATCATTATGATACAGTTTTCAAACACATAATAGTGAGGGTCGAACATAAAGTCTGTTAAAATGTTCAAAGTTCGCTTGGCCGCCATGTTCGTTTTGTACATTACAGGTTTTTGAAAATTACATAGATACACTTGTAGTAGTGCCCTTTATCACCGTAAAAAATTTCAGGGAGATATAGAATGTCGGTGAAGTATTTCGCACAGCCGCCTTCTTGAGGTTATATAGTCAATTGAACTAAATTAAAAACCAGTGTTTTGCAATATGTATAAACATTTGCTGTACCAAGGTTCATTGCGTTTGAGTAGGGGTTCTAACTCATAGCCTACTTTCCTGGTGACGTAATCCAAGATGGCGACCATGACGTCACCGTGACGTCATCCAAGATGCCGGCCATGACGAAACATGACGTCACCATGACGTCACAAAAGATGGCGACCATGATGTCTCTATGACATCACAAGGTCATGACGTTGCCATGACGTTACATGGTCATGACTTTGTCATGACGTCGCACAAGATGGCGACCATGACGTCACGACTATAGCTTAACTAACCTAACCTCACTTACGAGGGGTGATAAAAATGTTCCAAAAAGTTAATCCATACCCTACTTTCCTGGTGAAGTCACCTACGAGGTGTAATCAAAAGGTTAATCCATAGCCTAATTTCCCGGTGACGTCACAACGAGGGATGACCAAAAATGTAGATCCATAGCCTACTTTCCACTAACCAAAATGGCGACTAACCAAAATGGTGGCTCACCAAAATGGCGGCCATGTTTTAGATTTTAGATTTTTAGATTTTAGATTTTAGATTTTAGATTTTAGATTTTAGATTTTAGATTTTAGATTTTAGATTTTGTGAAAAAGACCAACCTATAAGGTCACTGACCTAAGATTTTATCTTTATTTTTAAACATTATTGGGAAAGTAGGCTATATGTTTAAACTTAAAAAAATCCTAAAAAGTCATAAGTTAACTCATACACCTACCTCTATAAGAAAATAGTGTAATTTTCAATTTATCAAAAAAAAAATTTGACCCATAGCCTACTTTCCTGGTGACTTTGCAACGAGGTGTAATCAAAAAATCCAAACCGAACGCATGGTCGGATTTTGATAAATGAGGTGTCGAGGCAGACATACCCTTTTTTCAAAATTCTAAAAATGTTGACCCATAGCCTACTTTCCTGGTGACTTTGCAACGAGGTGTAATCAAAAATTCCAAACCGAACGCATGGTCGGATTTTGATAAATGAGGTGTCGAGGCTGACACCCCTTTTTACAAAATTCCAAGAATGTTGATCCCTAGCCTACTTTCCTGGTGACGTCATCGACTAACCTGGCAAAGTCGATATCTCCCGAATGCATGGTCGGATGAACGCATGGTCGGATTTTGATAAATGAGGTGTCGAGGCTTACATACCCGTTTTCCAAAATTCCAAAAATGTTGACCCATAGTCTACTTTCCAGGTGACTTTGCAACGAGGTGTAATCAAAAATTCCAAACCGAACGCATGGGCGGATTTTGACGAATGAGGTGTCGAGGCTGACACCCCCTTTTTCCAAAATTCCAAAAATGTTGACCCATAGCCTACTTTTCTGGTGACGTCACCTAATAACCTGGCAGAGTCGATATCTCCCGAACGCATGGTCTGATTTTCATAAATGAGGTGTCGAGGCTGACATACCCTTTTTCCAAAATTCCAAAAATGTTGACCCATAGCCTACTTTACGGGTGACGTCGAGATTGAAAGAGAACGAGAGTTAACCAAGTGAGGTCGACAGGAAAGAAGATTGAGAGGAGCCCGGCACAAGTAAGTGAAAGCAATGCCGAACACAGCTGAGGCCCTGTGATTGCTAACCCACGTTCTACTAGATGTGGGCCCCCCTGGAAAGAAACTTGAAACATGACTGCTTAGCATTGACCAAGATAATAGCCAAGCTTGCATTAGTTAATATTTGAATGAACCCTAAATCACAGAGGCTTATGCCATGGTTTGTAGCAGACAATCGAACTCGAGATACTTTAAGCAAAAGCCTAGCGCACTAACCAGCTAGCTATGGGATGTAAAACAGTGTTGGCTGCTAAAACGTTTCGCACTTTTCCTGGGGGAATAATTAAATGAATAATCGATTGAATGATAGTGGAAAAAGTTGCTAGAATGGAATAGTGACAGTGGAAAAACCGGTGTATCTTGAGATTGGAAGAGAACAAGAATTAACCAAGTGAGGTCGACAGGAAATAAGAATGAGAGGAGCCCGGCACAAGTAAGTGAATGCAATGCCGAACACAGCTGAGGCCCTGTGATTGCTTACGCACGTTCAACGAGATGTGGGCTCTTGGTGAGAAACATGAAACACAACTGCCCGCTCGCATGCATGTAGCGTGACCTTGAAATAATGAAAACTGCAACTCTAGCATGATGACAGTGTTAAATTGTACATTCTCTAAACATGCTACATGTTAGATTGCATGTATGTACTGCTATATGAATTATTGGATAATAAAATGAAATCAACTGTGAATCTATTGAAATGTAATTGTCTTGTCATTCACCTGGTGGTGAAAATAGAAAAATCGCGAAAAACCCATTTTTAAGAGAAGGAAATTCACTCCTGAATCACTTTTGTAGCGTAGCGGTTAGCATGATTAGCTGGCGCTCCCCAGAGGTTCTGGGTTTGATTCCAGGCTCTGTCAAGAAATTTGAAAGTTGTATGAGAATTGGAACGAGGTCTACTCAGCTTTAGCCCAGACCCAAATGAGTAAAGAGAATTCGATTCACACTTTAGCTATTCTTGAAGTGGTTTTCAGTGATTTCTCACATTGTCTTTGAGCTAAATGCTGTAATGATACCTACCATAAGGCCATAGCAGTCTCCTTGCTAGAATGAAATGACGACAGGGGAAAACTGTCATTGCCAGAGATATAAAAACTGTATCTCATTGCTTTATTCAGCACAAATCTCGCATGGAGTGACTGGGATTTGAACTATGGACTTAGTAGTAAGAGACTAGCATGCTTTTGCCTAAGCCATAGAGGCTTTAAAATGTGAGTGGCATACACCAAGTCTCTGAACCACATGAATGAATTCCACCATTCTTGAAGTGGTTTTCAGTGGTTTTCCACTTTGTATTTGAATAAAATGCTTAGATGATACCTATTGTAAGGCCACGGCCGCCTCCTTTACACTTCCTCGCCAAATCATTTCACTCCTTCAATCCCAGGTTAACAGGATAGAAAATGGAGAGGCGTTTTGATACAAGCATGTGAAAGCAATGCTAGACATAGCTAGGACCTTGTGATTGTCAATCCTACATCCCACTAGATGTGAGCCCTCAGATTTTGTAAAGGATGAACTAGGTAATACAGTTTCTTTATTTCATCACTTAGCAACAGTTAACTAATAGCTGAGATCTTGAAACAGGATGTGATGTTGCAATACAAACTATTGTGTTTGAAAAAAGCTGATATTGCAGATAATTGAAAACGGAAAACTTATTATGAATGTCATTTCCGTTTGACATGCCATGTCCTGTAAATTGTTTTTTTTGCAAGCTTGCAATATTGAACACTATAAATGCAAGGTCATAGCTATCATCGACACTCATTAGTCTCATTACCGGCGATTAATGCTGCAGTCTTATCATCATACTAATATATAAAAATGAGATGGTGTGTGTCTGTCTTTCTGTCTGTCTGTGTGTTACTCAATAACGCAAGAACCACTGGTCCGATTTAAATGAAATTTTGCATGGATGCTGATTTACCATGTTTACATATAGGATACTTTTAATTTCGATATTTTGCACTATTAAAAATGGCGACTATTTTAGTGACGTCACTACACCCTTTGGTTTCAAAATGTCATATTTCCATTTCAAATAAAAAGAGAACGCTAAGAAATAGCAAACTTTTGATTCATACACGAGATTTAGCATTTAATTTTCTATCCAAAAGGTCCTTATCACTTTTCGTGTATCTCCAACGGTTAGCGAGTAAAACCTAAATGTGTGCAATAAAACACGGTCAACACCGAGCGGTGCAGTAAGTTATATCTCTACATACATAAAAATTAAAGTTTGTATGTTTTTTTCGCAATTCCTACGGAAATTTGAGTTATTTACGCGTTTCAGACTGTTTTATTATGGATGCGCGCGAAAATAATTTTTTGGCCTGTCTGTCTGTCTGTTTGTTTGTCTGTGGTCAACTTTGATCCCTTATAACTCGAGAACGGCTGGGTGTATCAACGTAAAATTCGGTACAGATATCCATCAGAGGCACGACACTAATCATTGATGTAACCCTTCTCCGTACCTCTCATAAAAAGGGCCTACCCCCTTAAAATACATGCTGAAATAGGAGTAGAAGGACGAGACAAAGATCATTTTCAGCCCCTCAATGTGAGAGACAAAACTCGGGGGGCCCTAAAGGGTCCCAGAAATCCACATTTTAAGGCCCTAAAACCAACCATTTTTGAGATATTCCCAGAAAACTAATTTCATTTAATAAACTAATGAACGAATACAAGCCGGTAACCATGGCAACAGATTCTCAGAGGTCCATCTATTGCTGTAAGACGCAATGCAATTCCATTAATTACATTGGTGTGAAAGTTTGCAAACGGCTAGAAGGTTATCACGGAACCAAATTAAGCTGCAGAATTCATCAATATAATGCGCTTAAGGGGGTCAAGGGGTACACTAGAATTTTTTTACGCGATTTACACCTGTGGGTGTGGTACGGCAGGTCTATTATATTCCTATCCCTATAAGTATTAGTATTATATTATGGCGTACAACGAGGAGACAAAGCCCCTCGGTGCCAGAAACAAAACTTGGGGGCCTCGAAAACTACATTATAAGGCTCTAAAACCAACAGTATCTGAAATATTCCCAGAAAACTAATTTAATTTAATTTAACAACTAATGAAGGAATGGAAATCGGTAACCATGATAACATTATCTCAAGGGGTGGCATCCAACTTTCCATCTATTTCTGTAAGAAGCAATGTCACTCCATTTATACCTTGCCACGGTGGGTGAGTGGATAGCGTGTCGGACTACTAACCCCAAGATTACAGGTTCACTCCTGGCCGTGATAAGTGATTTTTGAAAGGCGGCAAAAATACGACTCGCTTGCCATACGATGTTGGCATGTCAAAGATCCCATTTGAATTCAGTAGGCCGTGTTCATAATGGCAAAATTAACCTCAGGAGTTTCCGCCAAAACAAAGTTCCTCATTTCTCTACTAGAAAGCGCTATAGTGTTCAAGGAGCTTAGATATCTACCCTCCTTGACTTTCATAGTGATTCAAGGAACAACGAAACTTCGACATGCAAGCTACCCTATGGGGGTCATATTACGAAGCTTGCACCCGGCACCGAGGCCATACGATATTATTACTCCATTTATTACATTTCTGTGAAAGTTTGCAAATGGCTATAAGGTTATCACGGATCCAACGTAGACTGTATAGTTCGTCAATGCAATTAAGGGGGTCAAGGGGTAACCTAGAATGTTTTCATGCAATTTCATGTGCGACATATAGTACAGAAAGTCTATTATATCTACAAACAGCAACATTATTTTCAAAAATTCCTGAATTGAATCAGCATTTTTTTGCGGCTTTTAGGAATTTGGGCCATTAGAGGCTAAAGAACCTGAATTTCCATGCACCACAAGCCTTTATAATTTATGAAAGAGGTCTACCTGTGTATGGGGACCTAACACAACGTAGAGGGTAATTTTTTATGTGAGGTGTATTGCGTTTCGTCTACAAGGCCTTCAAATCTATTTCACGTCAGGAAGTACACGTTAGGTGAATTTAGTTTGAGAGCACATTTTAACTTTTTTTTTATCGACATACGGGTTCATCGTAAGGATGATTTTGTTTGATACGTATGGTAGATATACCCATATTTGGATATCTGGGTGATATGTTGTAGACAATAGATTTGTCTGTCTGTCTTTCTGTGTATCTTTATGTACGCCTATAAATCGTGTTCGGATGCTTGGTGCATCGTAAAATTAGGTATGGTAAACATGAGTCAGGACACCAATCTTTTATAAAACTCCTCAGCGTACTTTTCATACAGTAGAAGGGTGGATATAGGGAAAAACTTCTCAAAATACATGCTAAAATAGGAGAAATATAAAAATTATCCTAGAAGGACGATCAAAGCATATGTTGCGCTTCTCATTGTGAGACACAAAATTCGCGAGTATATAAGGGGTCCCCGAAAACCACATTTTAAGGCCCTTAAATTAACAGTGTGTGTGATATTCCCAGAAAACTAACTTCGTTCTGATAATCTTATGAAGGAATGACAAACCGCTAACCATTGCAACAGTAGCTCAATTGATAATGTCTGGTGTTAATATATAACACCGTTCGAAGAACGGGTACTTCTGCTAGTTTATTATAAACTACTTAAGAAAGCTGTGGCGTTACTTGGAGCAAAAGAAAAAAACTATTTTTGAGGTATGTATTAAATAGATTAAACTTTTTAAACAGTTTAAATATAAATCAAAGTGTATGTCATGGATTGATTGATTGGTTTATTTATTTACAGATAATTAGTTATACCTAATCCAGTTGGCAACAACGGTTATTATTAAAGGTGAGTAGCCTACCTCTTTTAATTTGATGCCATTGACAATACAAGTTTGAAAATTCATTGATTATTGCAAGCATAGCTACTCGTATACTTGAAATATTCGTTGCACCTCTACACCTCGTGGTGTAGCGGCTAGCGTTCTTGGTTATCACCCTAGAGGTGTGGATTCGATTCCTGAAGTGCAAAATAAAATTCTGATGTGAGGGCTGGAACGAGGTACACTCAGACTTGTGAGGTAAAACTGAGAAGAGGAAGGTTCGATCCCCACTCAGTAATTCAGGCTTTCTCATTTCTACTGTACTCCAGGCAAATGCAGGGATGGTTCCTAACTTAAGACTCCGATGGCAATACTATTTTTGTGAATTCGTGTTGAAACAACTTGACCATTTGTAATTTGATTAACGCTTTATTCAATATCGATGTTGACAACTAGATGCCATTGGCAAATACTATTTTTACGAATCTATGTTAAAACAACTAGACCATTTATGCTTTGAATAAACGTTCTATCCAGTGTCAATGTTGATAACTAGATGCCACACGACAATGCATGTTTGCAAATCAGTGTTAAAACAACTTAACCATTTGCGATTTGATTAACACTCTATCTAGTATTCATGACATGACTAGATGCAACTGGCAATACTATTTTGGGAATCCATGTTGAAACAACTTGACCATTTATAATTTGATTAACGCTTTATTCAATGTTAATGTCGACCAATAGATGTCATTGACAATACTATTTTGTGAATCCATGTTAAAAAAAACGACTTGACCATTCGTGATTTTATTGAACGTTCTATCCAGTGTCAATGTTGACAACTAGATGCCACTGACAATGCTGGTTTACAAATTCGTGTTAAACAACTTGGTTATTGTTGTTGTTGTAACAATGTTGAGACTAGAGTGTCATAGTTATGTTTTTTTTATAGATGATCATGGAAGGTTTCGGTGCAATCGGTCAAGCCTGTGGTCTTGAACTCAAGAAGATGAGTGACTTGCCTATTCATACACCTTTTTGCATTCATAGAATAAAAAAATAAACACTAAATTTGGAATCTGCGCTCTTTGCATTTGTGAAAAGTTTGAAACTTTTCTTCCTTCACGTTTCGATGACGAGCCTGATGATGTTTTTGAAGATATTAATACATGTAGTCAACCTGTATATTTGATTTATGAAGGGAAAAAACAATCGTCGATGTATGGTACGTTTTGAATAAACAAAAACAAAAACATAAATGCTTGTTTTCTGTTTTTTTTTTTGAAATCATAGCAGTGATGATTTTTGATTGTTGTTTTAATCCTAAAGTTTATAGGTAGATAAAAGTCGTTGACCATTCATTCCACTAATAATTAACAACACATCTTAATAATACATCACTGTTATGATAGGCTATAGCATTATTTCCCACCTGCATGTCTCTCCTACCTCTCAAACAACCATCAAGCTGAGTGCTGAGACCATAAAAGGAGTATCAAGGTAGGTATTTTTTTTTTCAAGGGTTTATATTCAGTGACTTTATGAATGATTCTATAGCTAGTATAACATAGACATTGGTTAGCACTATGTAAAATGAAATACTACTTTAATCATGTTCTAAGATTAAGGGTATTCATTCTAAATATGGTTCTTGCTCAATCAAATACATGTAAACAGCATCTGTGGTTTGCTTGGAGCACTACATTGATAAACACTCACACTTAAAAATTTCCATTTTTACTTTTAGATTCCCTAGACATTTTGGTAACCTCTCTTTTGAGTATCACCAGAATATTATTCTATTTACATTCTGACGATTATAGTTATAAGAATAGCCTTGATAAAAAAACAATATATAAGCCAGCAGAAAAGCCAATACATAAACCAATACAAAAACCAACACATGGGGTTAGATTAGGTTCACGTGACATGCTCTAAAAGTTTAGACTTGCTTTAAGACTGGCTATGACATCACCCATAGCTCACCTAACCTAATGTAACATATCATAACCTAACCTAACTTGACCCATGTGTTGGCTTTTGTATTGGCTTATGTCCACTATTTCACCCTCTTTATGCACCCACTTTTTGCACCAGCTTTTGCACCCACTTTTTTCACCCACTATTGCACCCACATTTTGCACCCACTATTGCACCCACTTATTGAACCCACTTTTTGCACCCACTTTTGCACCCACTTTTTGCACCCACATGCCATGTCCTGTGGCTCGACAATCATTCTTGCAATTGTTTTCAATCATTACAGTCATGCTTTCACTAAGCATAAGCCTCTGCGATTCATGATTCATGACATATCAATGAATGCATTAAAAGCATGGACATCGCATAAGCCTCTACAATCCATGATTTATCAAATAGCGATGACTGCATTGGCAAGCCTGGTCACCGCATAAGCCTCTGCAATCCATGATGTATGATACTTTTACAGACTAAGCGATTTACACTCTTGAACATTTTGCATTCTGTCACATACACATCAAAAACAGGATGTGACTTGTTAGCTTACATGTTGTTTTACACGTGCCTTCGTCAAAATCCAACCATGCGTTCGGGGGATATCTGCTTTGACCCTGAATGTATGGCGGGTTAGTATGTGACGTCACCAGGAAAGTAGGCTATGGGTCAACATTTTTTTTATTTTTTGGAAAAGGGGTGTGTCAGCCTCGACACCTCATTTATCAACCTCCGACCATGCATTCGGGAGATATCGGCTTTGCCAATTTTTTTTAGTTTAAACATATAGCCTACTTTCCCTATAATGTTTAAAAATAAAGATAAAATCTTAGGTCAGTGACCTTATAGGTTAACCTTTTTCACAAAATCTAAAATCTAAAATCTAAAATCTAAAATCTGAAGAATCTAAAAATCTAAAATCTAAAATCTGAAACATGGCCGCCATTTTAGTTAGCCGCCATTTTGCTAAGTCGCCATTTTGGTTAGTGGAAAGTAGGCTATGGATCAACATTTTTGATCACCCCTCGTAAGTGAGGTTAGGTTAGGCTAGGTTAGTTAGGGTATAGTCGTGACGTCATGGTCGCCATCTTGTGCGACGTCATGACAACGTCATGACCATGTAACGTCATGGCAACGTCATGACCGTGTGACGTCATGGTGACATCATGGTCGCCATCTTGTGTGACGTCATGGTGACGTCATGTGACGTCATGGCCGCTATCTTGGATGACATCACGTTGACGTCATGGCCGCCATCTTGGAAAGTAGGCTATGAGTTAGAACCCCCACTGCCCCCCCCCCCCCTCCCACCACCCCCTACTCGTTTGGATGGTTAAATCGCGAGAAAAGTCAATTTAAATCTTTGAACTTCGCTTGGCCGCCATGTTCGTTTTGTAGCTAACATGATTTTGAAAGTCTCATAGTTGGACTTAGTAGTGCCCTTTATTATCGTGCAAAATTTCGCGGTAATCTCAGTAGGCCTAATAGCTTCGGAGATGTAGAATGCCGGTGAAAGATTTCGCACAACTGACCTGTTGGACTGATGAGACGTAAAAAAATTGAAGGGCACGGTCGGGGTCGGCCAAAATGGTGCTATAAAATGTTAATAGGCTAAAAATATTATTGCAATGTCAGCGTATTTGGACAATAAACGTGCGGATGCGGATAACTTTCTGTTTATCCGCACAGGGCTCTAGATATAATCATCTGATCCGGGAGTCCTCAAAAATATCAGTGAACGTAGCCCTCCCAATTTTTGAAGACATATTTCCTAAATTTGCTCCTTATAAATCACGTTCTCCATCTGTGTTAAAAGCCCAAGAGTTGGTTAGGAGAGGGTTTAACGTTGCAGCAGAATGGCAACAGGAGTGGAGCAACGCAGCTCCGAAGGGATGGCAGTGACTGCTTTGTACCCTACAGCCACCAAGGGTTTTGATCTGCCAAGTGAAACGTGGGTTGCCCTAGTACAGTACAGCTGCTCAGAAGAAACCCCTTTTGTTCCAAAAACCGTGCTATGGTTGGCTTTTAGTAAATCGTTAGAAAAGCACAAGAAAAGCTTAACTCTAAATTTCAGAATAATTTGCACGATCATTTTGTTGGAAAACCCAAAACATTTTTGAAAAACGTTTTTCTCTGAATCGACGTATTTTAAAGAAAAGTTTCTTTAAACAAAACATGTAGAGGACGTTGTCACCTACAATTTATCTCATTGAGGTCATGTCATACGTTTTGAAATGCAGAAGCTAGGTGGCGCCAAAGTTTCCATAAAAGTGTTTTTTCACTTTTTGACTTAGAAAAAATGTTTTGTTCACAAAAGAGCGATTCAGAAATTTGTTCCTCTCAAAATTGTCGACAACATTTATTGAAACATTTTTTTCCTCCAACATACCGTTCCAAAGTTATTGTCTGCGAAATGTGAAAATTGTCCGACACCGGTCCTGGTCTAAATTATGCCCACCGCTCTCTCCGCAGTAACAATAGTAGCCTTGACTACGCAGCGTTGCATTTGCTGCGCTATAACTTTGAAACGGTAAGTCGGAGGAAACAAACGTTGAAGAATCTATACACATATTTGCTGAAGGGGCAACAGAAGCCGCTATCAATAGAACATAAATTCACACAAAGACATTGGAGAACGATTTGGTTGAACGCCTCAAATAAATACATCCCAACACAGTGGAGATCCACACTCTACTCTGTGATCAACGACATTGTGCCTACAGCGACTAAACGCATACGTCACAATATGGCTGAAGATGCTCAATGTAGACGATGTGGAGATGTCGACACATTAGTGCATCGAGTGACATCCTGCCAAGGGGCTCGAACAGTTTGGACTTGGACGACTGCTATACTGCGGAGAATACATCCGGGGATAGACCACCTACCAGCGGAGCGCATAATGGTTTGCGATTTTTAACTTACTGGGAAACCAAAACAAAACGCTGTAACCTAGTTTATAGCGGCAGCAGTGGATTGGAACATAACAGCGCACGAAAGAGGTGAGGGCACCTGAAGGGACTTTGTAAGTTCCATCAGAAGAATACGCTGGACAATGGTACAAAGCAAAAGTGTACAGAAGTTTTCAACGCATCTGTTGCAGTTTTGATTGTCGGATGTGACGGGCAAATTTTGAAACACTACTGAGGGGATGTTTCGTTACAAACACTGAAAACTGCCTCTCAAAAACCAACACAACTCGGAAAGATTTGACCCAGTTGTATAAAGATGTTAGATGCAAAGATATACAAAACAATACCAAATGATTTATTTCGTGCATGATGCAAGCTTTTAACGTGATGGACGACGACGGAAATGTAAACATAGAACAGCTGAATAAGAAAGCTCGTTTCGATCTACAGTGACGTCATCAGGGCGGACTTCATAAATGAGCTCAATGATATGGCTAAGAAGAGCAACGAAGGGCCTGGTCCTTGTGAGAGAGCATTCCTATTTATAATTTCAGGTTATAAGACACAAATGGGGAATATGGATATGCAAGAAATGATTACAACGGTTCAGAACATGAGTGGAGAACTTCTGGTGAACACTTTATGTGAACTTTTCATGAAAAGTGACCAATATTTTATTTCATTCAGAGATATAAAACTAATGATACATACTGTAGGTCAATTATTTACCAATAAATAAGAATTCTAAAAAAAAACGTTTAAATAAATGTTGCACACAATTTATAGAGGAACAAGTTTCTGATGCACTCTTTTGTGGAAAAAAACATTTTTCTAGGACAAAAAGTGAAAAAAAAACACTTTTTTGGAAACTTTGGCGCCACAACTTCTGCATTTCTTCAAAACGTATGACATTACCTCAATGAGGCAAATTGCAGGTGACAATATCCTCTACATATTTTGTTTAAAAAACTTTTCTTTAAAATACGTAGATTAAGAGAAAAACGCTTTTCAAAAGTTTTTGAGTTTTCCGACAACATGATACTACAAATTATTCCTAAATTTTGAGTCAAGCATTTTTTGTGCTTTTCTAACGTTTAAAAAAAAGCCAACCATAGCATGGCTTTTGGAACAAAACCATTCCAGCTGTGCTGTACTATCAGCAGGGTACGAACCAGCCATGGGCGGTGTGGCTCGTTCCGGTATAAGTCACCCAACTGTAACACTGCAGTGGTGCGTTGAGACAGACCATCCGTCAAATTGTTTCCGAGTGTTGTAACAATAATTAGTCTCTACAAAGGTTATAGAGTGGCTGGACAATTGAGTCGTCCAGTTACAAAACTCGTTTAATCCACTTGTGAATAAGAATCATTTTCATGAGAAACGTTTCTCTGGACTTTGAATCACGTATCTTTTGTGTTTGTTGTTTTCTACGCTTTGCCTTGTAATTTTGGTTTTTGGTTTAGTGTTTGCTTTGTGCTTTGATTTTGAATTTTACTTATTGATTTTGCTTTTGTTTTCCAATTTTGTTTTTTGCATTGTGTTTCCTGTTTTTTGTTTTCTGCTTTTATTTTAGTTTTTGAATGTTGCTTTTAGCTTCACGTTTTTTGTTTTTGTGATTGTTAACTGGAAAATAAAAATAAAGCAAAACAAAATAAACCGAACAAAATCAAAGTAAAACAAAATAGAATAAAAAATTAAACAAAAGAAAATAAAAACAAAAAAATAAAACAAAACAAAAAAAACAATTTAAAACAAAATAAAACGAAATAAAATAGAACAAAGGAAAATCAATAAAATTAAAAAATAATAAAATAAAGTATAATAAAATAAAATAATTAAATATTAGTACATTATGCAACGAGCCTATAATGGCTATAATTAAGACACGAGAGTATGTTTATAAAACGGGCGTATGCGAGTTATATAATTTCCATACGAGTGTCTTCATTACCATTCTAGGCGAGTTGCATACGACTGTTTATGTTCGACTATGATTATTATAACTATTTTATGTTCGAAGATAAATATTCATAAATATCTGTCGAGATTTCGCCAGTTATATGTACTGAACAGAGCGCATGAGACGCAGAGAATGCCTTGTATTTGACCATGGCCTTCTCGATTACCCCACTATGACACTAGGCAAAGCAGTTTAGAAGGCCTTGAAACTCCACGCAGGTGTGATGCTAACCTTATCTAATTGGTCAAACAACTGTTTCTTGCGCTGTGATTGGTGGGAGAAACTGTTTCATAATCAAAAATAGTGTTATAATGACCATCATTACGATACAGTTTTTCTTCTTCTTCTTCTTCTTTCTTAGTCGTTTACCCTCCAGGTTGGTGGAACCCCCGGACTCAGCGAGGGAACTCACCACTATCACCTCGACGGGCAGTGCCCTAGAGCTGGGAACATCTAATCGGAGTGGATACAACTGGTGAGGTGTGATTGTCACTTCGCCCAGGCAGCCTCACCTGCAAAGCGAACAGGGGCCTCATGAGGTAAGGTAATGGATGGTCAGGATGGATGGGCAAGGAAGAGGGAAGGAGGCGGCCGTGGCCTTGAAGAAGGAACCATCCCGGCATTTGCCCGAAGACGAAGTGGGAAACCACGGAAAACCAATTCGAGGATGGCTGAGGTGGGAATCGAACCCCCTCTACTCAATTGGAACACCCGAGGCTGAGTAGACCCCGTTCCAGTCCTCACACCACTTTTCAAATTTCTTGGCAGAGCCGGGAATCGAACCCAGGACCTCCGGGGTGGCAGCTAACCATGCTGACCGTTACGCTACGGAGGCGACATGATACAGTATTCTGACATATAATAGTCAGGGTCGAACATAAATAATTTTACGACATGATCCTTATTCACAAGTGGATTCAATGAGTTTTGCAACTGGACGACTTAAAACTTGAAATTGTCCAGTTTATTGTATTGTTGGTAATTGAATCGGTCGCAGCTGAAAAGCATTAAACCAAAATTATATATTTTTTTTAAGAATTATTATTGTGAAGTACTGTGGCAAGCCTCCGTGGCTTAGGCGGCAGCACGCCGGCCTCTCACCGCTGGGTCCGTGGTTCAAATCCCGGTCACTCCATGTGAGATCTGTGCTGGACAAAACGGAGGCAGACAGGTTTTTCTCCGGGTACTCCGGTTTTCCCTGTCACAATTTCATTCCAGCAACACTCTCCACTATCATTTCATTTCATCTGTCATTCATTTAATCATTGCCCCAGAGGAGTGCGTCAGGCCTCGGCAGCCGGCACAGTTCATATCCTCGCCGCTAGATGGGGGCTTCATTCATTCCATTCCTGACCCGGTCGGAGACTGGAAACAGGCTGTGGATTTTTTCATTGTGAAGTACTGTGAAGCCTCCGTGGGTCCGTGGTTCAAATCCTGGTCACTCCATGTGAGATCTGTGCTGGACAAGACGGAGGCAGACAGGTTTTTCTCCGCGTACTCCGGTTTTCCCTGTCAAAATTTCATTCCAGCAACACTCTCCACTATCATTTCATATGTCATTCATTTAATCATTGCCCCAGAGGAGTGCGTCAGGCTTCGGCAGCCGGCACAGTCCATATCCTCGCCGCTAGATGGGGGCTTCATTCATTCCATTCCTGACCCGGTCGGTGACTGGAAGCAGGCCGTGGATTTTCATTTTCATTATTGTGAAGTACTGATCCAGGGGCCTTGGAACGGCCTTCTGCTTAAGCCAGTGCGATCAGAGGAGAAAAGCATTAAGTCAATGACTTGCTGCCTTTCAGCACTTAATGTTGGCCACACTGCAAGATTCCTGCGTGTTACAGTGTTATTGTAAATTACATTTGTACAGGGTTTAGGTGCTTTTTATGTTACAAATCCAGTTTTGAAAATAAAATAAGATGTTCAGTAAAGAACATATAGCCTACTTTCTCCTAAATGCATGGGTATTGTTATAACTCTTTGTCCTTTTCAAGGACTATAATTGAATGTTGGTTGTAGTAGCTTGTTGAAATACAACGTGCTATAGGAATATTAAACATGAATATGAGGTGCCCTTTGCTAGTGCTACCTCTGTAAAAAAAATTCATTCAATTCGGTTTCACCGTGCTTGAATTGATCCGGGGAATGGATTTGCACACATACATGGCCGCTATTTGCAAACTATTGGGCTGATGACCATGTAGTCAGTCATAAGATGCTTTCCACAAAAAGGCATGTTGTTGCAAAATCTGGTAGAGATCAAATTATTAGGATGGTCGAAATTTGATTTAAGCTTTTAACATTTGGGTGGCCGTCATACCGTTTCCGTCAAGATGGCGGCGATATAAAACATGACACTGAGGTGCCTTTTGCTAGTGCTACCTCTGTACCAAATTTCGTTCAATTCGGTTTCACCGTGTTTGAATTGATAGGGGGAATCGATTTGCACACATACTTGGCCACCATCTGCAAACTATTGGGCTGATGACCGATTAGTTTGGTCAAAGGATGCTGGAGAAGTATAAATTCTGTCCTAAAACTTCCCCATACGGGAGAACGAAACGCGTCAGGCGAAAGCCTGGCCAAAATAACTACTGTGGTCAAGAAAATTAGACTGAAACGGTGCGGGGGTATGGGCATGAAATTCGTGACTAGAAAACCAATATAGGGAGCAATGCATTAACAATTTTTATTCCTAATAATAAATTTATAATGAACAAACAAATTGCACTTAAGTGCTTATCACAGAAATGAACAATTACAAATGTAGCAAAGTGTGGGGGCCTGATGACAGAAACCCAGATTACAGAAAGGTCCATAAAACAAGCTCGCTAGATTGGAGAAAAGTTGGGCTTAACATATAAAAATGCAGTTTATAAAAAGAGAGAACCATAAAAAATAATTGAGAGTGTAAAATAACTAGTATGATATAAACTCTTTATAAAATTAAACTTATCTTTGAAGAGAGTTGAAGAGCCAGCTCCTTAAAAAGTTCCAGCTAGCACACGTAGATTTAAAAGTCTTCACGGTTTTCTTGGAAGGAGGCGTACATGGCCTAGAGTTATGTGCACCATCGATAAAATGTCAACTTTCTTTTCTTGCGCAGGAATGACATTTATACTTTCCAAGAGCTGATCCAGAGATATTTCGAAGGACGATTCCAAGTATCCTCTCTAAGGTGAAGTTGAAGAGTACAGCGGCTGGCAATTATTCTTGCCATCTTGAACAATACGTCATGGTGCAGATCTTATGACGTAACTGCTCGCTAGCGTAGATATCAGCGATGGTGTCATGAGATGTAGCGGTGACCAGCGGGTTGAAGTGATCAGAAGTGGTGAAGTGGTAGTGGTGAAGAACGCCAGCAAGCGGTGTCTTAAATAGGGACCATAGAACTCTCTTGAAGTTTGGAGATCGCCCGATCAGACAAAGACCTGCCATTGGTCGAACGAAAGTCAGGGTGACGTCAGTCGACACTACTCAGCGGACAGAGGATCAACCAGTAGATGTCCTGTATGTCGTGAGTGAGGACGCCTGAGATAGCGAGCGACTGAAACACTCGAGGTGAGAACTATAATATCTATGAATAAGTGATTGATAACAAGATTATGCATATGGTTTAAGCAATTAACAATTGTAAAGAAATAATTACCATTCGGGGATCTCAGTAACAATAAATAAAATTTGACCGACAAATGGGCCAAGCTAAACATTGAAAGTATCACAAAAGTGATCATGCTCCGAGAACTCCGAATGAAAACAAACAAAAGAATCAGTCAAAGCAAAACATGGATAACAGACGAGGAGAAACTAAGACTCGAAAGGCAAAACAGAAATAGCAGAGATGGGTCTAGTATAACGACCTTTACTAGTTAAAACATCAACAATTCTGACGCGTTTATCACGGCCAAAGTGGCAGTGAATAACTCTGCCTAGGTTCCACACGAGAGGCGGAGATGGGTCTCGAAGAAGAACCATGTCCCCCACTCGTACATCTGGTTGAGGAAGCCGCCATTTCTCACGCCTATTTAGCAAGCTGAGATATTCTAACTTCCATCGGCGCCAAAAAGAACAGCGCAAAGATTCTACTTTTCTCCAAAAGATAGGCAAGTTAGGATCACAGCGTCGAACCAGCAAAGGCGGAGTAGCAGCAAGCGAACAGCCAATCAGGAAGTGACTGGGTGTTAAAGGTAAAAGATCCTTAGGATCGTTTGAAAGAGGGGTCAGAGGTCTGGAATTTACAATACCTTCAATTTGAATAATCAAAGAGTTGAATTCCTCATAAGAAAGTATGGTAGGACCAAGAGTTTTCTTAAGCTGTCTTTTAGTAAGTTTGATGCAGGACTCCCATCGGCCCCTATGATGGGGAGCATAAGGCGGGGTGAAATGCCATTTGAAACCTTTAGAATAGGAAAAGTTGGAAATTTTTTCTTTAGCAGAAGGGGAGCTTAACACCTTTTTCCAGAGATCAGAAGCGCTTACAAAAATTTTTGCATTATCTGAAAAAACTTCAGATGGAACACCCCTTCTAGCAGCAAATCTAGAAAAGGCGGCCAAAAAGTAGGATACAGAAGCGTTCGTAACCAACTCAAGGTGGATAGCTCCCGTCACCATACATACAAATAACGAGATGTAGAGTTTACCTTAGATTTTGCGCTTAGATGAAGAGGGATTGGTCTGATATATGTAAGGACCTGCGTAATCGATCCCAGTAAGAGCAAAGGGCTTACTAGGTTCTGAACGAAATGGAGGTAAATTACCCATAATCTGCGTGGCGGGCCTTGGTTTAACCTTGAAGCAAGGTATACACTTTTTGACAACGGAAGAAACCTCATGAACGCCATTGATGATCCAGTAGAGTTCACGAATTAGACAGAGCAAGGTGCGAGTGCCAGCATGAAGGTGTTTATAATGAAACTTTTTTATTATAAGGGTAGTGATAGGATGCTTTGAAGGAAGGATGATGGGATGCTTTTTCCCATCTTCACAACTAGACATAGCTAATCTTCCACCCACACGTATTATGCCGTCTTGGTCTAGAAAAGGAGTGAGTGGTGAAAGCCTGCTAGACTTGGGTAAATCTTTACCACTTATAAGAGCTTGCTTTTCAGGAGCAAATACTTCCTGCTGAACAAGTAACAAAATCTTGCAAGTAGCAAATTCTAACTCTACTCTGGAAAGAAAGGGTTGAGGCTTCAATGGTTGATCAATTACTAAATATTTCCATCGGAAGATATAAGACACTACACGAATCAATTTATCAAATGAAGAGTATCTATGAAAAAGGCTAGTAGAAGTAGAAGTAAGATGCGACGTGACAGGGTCATTACGGGCATCAGGTATTTCTTCTGCAGATTGATTAGCTAAGCGAGGCCAGCAAGATGATTCCTGACTTAGCCAAGGAGGACCATTACAGTACAGGTCTGAAGAAATCAATTTTTTAGGCGTGCAACCACGTGATATTATATCCGCGGGGTTTTCACGGCTAGGAACATGTCTCCATTGCTCAGAATGAGAGGCTTCATGAATCTTAGAAACGCGATTTGCCACAAAGGTATTCCAATGAGAAGAAGGCTTGGAAATCCAAGCTAATACAATAGAAGAATCGATCCAAAAAAATGTGCGGGAAAATTTTAACTTTAAACTGACATTTAGTTTAGTAGCTAATTCTGTTGCCATTAAAGCAGACCATAATTCTAATCTCGGCAATGAAACTGTTTTAAGTGGAGCAACCTTAGATTTAGCGCACACTAAATTAGAAAATCCAGGGAAAGTATCTGAGGAACGTCCTACTATGTATGCACAACAGCCATAAGCCCGTTCTGAACTATCAGAAAATACATGCAGGTCATACTGCTGGTATAAGGGATTAGAAATTAAAGGGCGGGGTATAGAAACCTTGGAGAGATCCAGCAAACTGCTGCGATACTCTAACCATTCTTCTACAAGAGGAAGGGGGAGATTTTCATCCCAGTCTGATTTTAATGACCAAAGCTTTTGCAAGAACATTTTTGCAACAATAACTATAGGAGCAATATATTGCAAAGGATCAAAGATCTTTGCGATTTCTGACAGAACTTGTCTCTTAGTTACAGGGGGAGATTCTGACAGATGTACCTGATAAGAGAAGGTATCAGAAGAAGGACACCAAAAACACCCAATGCTTTTACGGCTGCTTCATCAGTAGGAATGGCAACAAATTCATCAACTGGGACCTCTGATGAAAATTTTGATATAAATTGAGTGGCATTTGAAGTCCATTTATGGAGCGGAAAACCACCTCCTAGGAGTAGGGATTTCAAATCTTCGCACACAAGGAGCGCTTCAGAAATATTAGGGAAAGAGCACAAGAAATCGTCGACATAAAATGCCGTTTTTAATGACTCAGAGGCCAAAGGATGATACAGATGACCATCTTGCTCGGCTAACATGTGGAGAGACCGAATCGCAAGAAAGGCTGAGGGCTTCAGGCCATATGTCACAGCCTTCAATCTAAATATCTTTATGGGTTTGGAACTCTCATCGCGCCACAATATTCTTTGCAGATCTTGCTGCTCAGAATTTACGAGAATCTGCCGATACATCTGCTTAATATCTGAGATTACAGCAATAGGAAACCTTCGAAAATTAAGCAAAACAGAGGGGAGATCTGTTTGAATCGCGGGACCACATTGCAAGGTATCATTTAAAGAGATTCCATTGGAATCTGGTGATGAGCCATTGAAAACTACTCTTATATTGTCTTGTGTTAAGGAATTTTTCCATACCGGATGATGATTTAAATAAACTATTTCATTTAAAGGATGGTCAATTTCTTCTGATTTAGAAATTACCTCCATGTGATTGGATGATTCGTATTCCTCCATAAAGGAAGCATACTGAGTTTTGACAAAAGCATCTTGTTTGAACCGATTTTCAATAGCAAATAGTGCCCTAAGTGCTCTGGAATGCGAGCCCGTAATGGCGGGAGGATTGGGAATACGTGGAAGAGTTACTATAAATCTGCCTTCAGTATTACGGACAGTGGTTTCCTTATATAACTTTTCACAAATTTCGTTAGAAGAAGAAGAAGAAGAGGAAGTAGCCTGAACATTCTCAAGATCCCAGAACTTGGTTAGCTCTTGGCTCAAATCGGTACCAACAAAATAACAATTGGATACAGTTTGAATAGGATTGCGGTATATTTGGCCAGTAGCAATCCAACAAAAATCAGTTTCGCGGAAGAAAACATTAGGAGCAATTTTTACTTTATTGGAATGAAGACATTGCCAAAATACGCTTGAGCTGAAAAGAAGCTCTACGGGTGAAGCTCTGTTGAAATGAGGGTCAGCTAGCTGGACAAAATTCGGGATATTCCAACTTTGAATAGGATAAGAAGTGCCAGGAATATTGTTGCCTATAGACTTGATAATCAAACAATCTAATTGCAACTGCGTACCAAGATTATTAGAGTCCTTCAGATCCACTTTAGCAAAGCTTAAGGATTGCGATTTAGAGCAGTTTATTCCTGTAACCTCTATTGAGGTAGGATGTTTTGGAAGGCCTAACTTTTGTACCAACGATTCATTAATAAAATTGTTGGTAGCGGCATTATCCAATAATCCCCTGACAGATACCCATTTTCCGTGAGAATTTTTCAATAGAACCTGCACGGTAGATAATAAAACCTGGACTTTGCCAAGCGAGGTAGAACTTTGAGCATACGACTGCGCACTATTTTGAGAAGTCTCCGAATTAGACTTGTTATTGGAACTGCTTGGTCCTGATAACCGTGGTCTTTCATGCCTGTGCAAAAGTGAATGGTGTCTTGCCCTACAATGAAAGCATAAACGTTGTGAACGGCAGTTGTTTAACATATGCGTTCCTGACAAACAGTTGAAACAATGTTTTTTGTTCGTAATGAACTTTCGTCTTTCATCTACTGATAAAGATTTAAATTCATCACAATTGTATAAAGTATGCGATTGCTGACACAGACCGCACGTTTGCATTTGGTTCGGTGACCGAGTATCAACAGGAAGAGCCTGTGATCTTAAAATTCTTTGATTAGAACTGCTAACCTTATGTTTTGAGAAGGCTTTTGAATCTGAACTACTAGTTTTTTGATTAGCTATGGCGGAAAAGACTTGGCTTCTGGCCTTCAAAAAGTTAATAATCGCCTCATAAGTGCATTGCAAATTTTGGTAAAGTTCTGTTTCCCAGGCTTTTAATGTATTTGCATCCAATCTTGCAGAAATGAGGTGAACCAGAAATAAATCCCAGTGATTTACAGGTTGGTTTAAATTGGACAATGCTCTGACGTGTAACTCTGCAGTGTCAATCAACTTACGAAGTGATAAACTGTTATCTGCTTGCACGTTAGGTAACTCGAATAAGCTTTGTATATGGCGTTGAATAGATAAACGAATGTTCCCATATCTATCCTTAAGAAGATTCAGAGCAACTTCATAATTATCACTGGTCAAATAAAGCGCTTGAATCAGGTTAAGTGCGTTGCCTTGAACTGCCAGACGCAAGTAGTGAAATTTTTGTATTACTGGTATAGAAGTATTCTCATGTACTAAAGAATTGAATAATTCAAAAAATGGTTCCCATTCTATGTCTTTACCAGTGAATTTGGGTATTTCTAATTTGGGTAATATAATGCGTGAAGAAGATGTAGAAGATGCTGCAGAAGTTTGATCTTCTTGTTTTTCTTTTAAAGTTAAAGCCCTAATAAGCTGTTTAGCTTCAGCATATACCTGATAGTATAATTTTTCAACTTCCAACCTATCACTTTGCTGGTCCGGATGCTGAGTTTCTATACTGCATTGTATCTCATCATATTTCTCAAAGGCTTGTTCATAATCCTTAAGCCTCTGCGAAATTATGTCAAGATTATGCTCTTGGGGTTCGAGTTCCGTTAAGAAAGTACGAAACCGTGTGAGCTTGCCCTTACAAGAGGCTCTGGAGTTGCTAAGTTTTTCATCAAGGTTAGGCATATTACAAGTTGTTTGTTACTCACGTCAATATTGTGACTTCGAGTACTGGAAGTCAGAGGATGACAGCTTGCTAGGTAGTAAGGTTTAGTCTGATGCGGAAGAAACCGGCTTAGCTTACGTTTCCCTCCTCTGCTGCACATGCGCCTTAAGCTGAAACGTACAATGTGAATTAGTGTTGAAACACAATGAACGAAAATTGTTAATGTAAAATCCACAATATTAAACTTGTATAGGGATCCAGGGTGCAACAGATATGTTTCCCGGGGGGTGAGGCACCAAAACTATGTAAAAAAAGAGAACCATAAAAAATAAATGAGAGTGTAAAATAACTAGTATGATATAAATTCTTTATAAAATTAAACTTATCTTTGAAGAGAGTTGAAGAGCCAGCTCCTTAAAAAGTTCCAGCTAGCACACGTAGATTTAAAAGTCTTCACGGTTTTCTTGGAAGGAGGCGTACATGGCCTAGAGTTATGTGCACCATCGATAAAATGTCAACTTTCTTTTCTTGCGCAGGAATGACATTTATACTTTCCAAGAGCTGATCCAGAGATATTTCGAAGGACGATTCCAAGTATCCTCTCTAAGGTGAAGTTGAAGAGTACAGCGGCTGGCAATTATTCTTGCCATCTTGAACAATACGTCATGGTGCAGATCATGTGACGTAACTGCTCGCTAGCGTAGATATCAGCGATGGTGTCATGAGATGTAGCGGTGACCAGCGGGTTGAAGTGATCAGAAGTGGTGAAGTGGTAGTGGTGAAGAACGCCAGCAAGCGGCGTCTTAAATAGGGACCATAGAACTCTCTCGAAGTTTGGAGATCGCCCGATCAGACAAAGACCTGCCATTGGTCGAACGAAAGTCAGGGTGACGTCAGTCGACACTACTCAGCGGACAGAGGATCAACCAGTAGATGTCCGGTATGTCGTGAGTGAGGACGCCTGAGATAGCGAGCGACTGAAACACTCGAGGTGAGAACTATAATATCTATGAATAAGTGATTGATAACAAGATTATGCATATGGTTTAAGCAATTAACAATTGTAAAGAAATAATTACCATTCGGGGATCTCAGTAACAATAAATAAAATTTGACCGACAAATGGGCCAAGCTAAACATTGAAAGTATCACAAAAGTGATCAGATGCTCCCTCCATAATGGTATGTTGATGCAAAATTTGGAAGAGATCGGATGATTAGGATAATCGTAATTTGATTTAAGCTTTGAATATTTGTGTGGCCGCCATTAATTTTCCGTCAAGATGGCGGCAATATAAAACATGACACTGAGGTGCCCTTTGCTAGTGCTACCTCTGTACCAAATTTCATTCCATTCGGTTTCACCGTGTTCGAATTAATAGGGGTAATCGATTTTGACACAAAGATGGCCGCCATCTGCAAACTATTAGGCTAATGACCTATTAGATTTGTCAAAGGATGCCTCCTCCATAAAGGTATGTTGTTGCAAAATTTGGTAGAGATCGGATGATTAGGTTAGTCGTAATTTGATTTAAGCTTTGAACATTTGTGTGGCCGCTATTACGTTTCCGTCAAAATGGCGGTGATATAAAACATGACACTGAGGTTCACTTTGCTAGTGCTACCTCTGTACCAAATTTCATTCCATTCGGTTTCACCGTGTTCGAATTAATAGGAGTAATCGGTTTTGACACAAAGATGGCCGCCATCCGCAAACTATTAGGCTAATGACCTATTAGATTTGTCAACGGATGCTTCCTCTATAAAGGTATGTTGTTGCAAAATTTGGTAGAGATCGGATGATTAGGTTAGTCGTAATTTGATTTAAGCTTTGAACATTTGGGTGGCCGCCATTCTGTTTCCTTCAAGATGGCGGCGATATAAAACATAACACTGAGGTGCCCTTTGCTAGTGCTACTTCTGTACCGAATTTCGTTCCATTCGGTTTCACCGTGTTCGAATTAATAGGGGTAATCCATTTTGACACAAAGACGGCCGCCATCCGCAAACTATTAGGCTAATGACCTATTTGGTTTGTCAACGGATGCTTCCTCCATAAAGGTATGTTGTTGCAAAATTTGGTAGAGATCGGATGATTAGGTTAGTCGTAATTTGATTCAAGCTTTGAACATTTGGGTGGCCGCCATTACGTTTCCGTCAAGATGGCGGCGATATATAACAAGACACTGGGGTGCCCTTTGCTAGTACTACCTCTGTACCGAATTTCGTTCCATTCGGTTTCACCGTGTTCGAATTAACAGGGGTAATCGATTTTGACACAAAGATGGCCGCCATCCGCAAACTATTAGGCTAATGACCTATTAGATTTGTCAAAGGATGCTCCCTTCACAAAGGTATGTTGTTGCAAAATTTGGTAGAGATCGGATGAATAGGTTAGTCGTAATTTGATTTAAGCTTTGAACATTTGTGTGGCCGCCATTACGTTTCCGTCAAGATGGCGGCGATATAAAACATGACACTGGGGTGCCCTTTGCTAGTACTACCTCTGTACCAAATATCGTTCCATTCGGTTTCACCGTGTTCGAATTAATAGGGGCAATCGATTTTCACACAATGATGGCCGCCATCCGCAAACTATTAGGCTGATGACCTATTAGTTTGGTTAAAGGATGCTGCCCCCATGAAGGTATGTTGTTGCAAAATTTGGTAGAGATCGAATGATTAGGTTAGTCTTAATTTGATTCAAGCTTTGAACATTTGGGTGGCCGCCATTACGTTTCCGTCAAGATGGCGGCGATATAAAACATGACAATGGGGTGCCCTTTGCTAGTACTACCTCTGTACCGAATTTCGTTCCATTCGGTTTCACCGTGTTCGAATTAATAGGGGTAATCGATTTTGACACAAAGATGGCCGCCATCCGCAAACTATTAGGCTAATGACCTATTAGATTTGTCAAAGGATGCTCCCTTCATAAAGGTATGTTGTTGCAAACTTTGGTAGAGATCGGATGATTAGGTTAGTCGTAATTTGATTTAAGCTTTGAACATTTGGGTGGCCGCCATTACGTTTCCGTCAAGATGGCGGCAATATGAAACATGACAGTGGGGTGCCCTTTGCTAGTGCTACCTCTGTACCAAATTTCATTCCATTCGGTTTCACCGTGTTTGAATTAATAGGGGAAATCGATTTTGACACAATGATGGCCGCCATCCGCAAATTTTTAGGCTAATGACCTATTAGATTTGTCAAAGGATGCTCCCTCCATAAAGGTATGTTGTTGCAAAATTTGGTAGAGATCGGATGATTAGGTTAGTCGTAATTTGATTTAAGCTTTGCACATTTGTGTGGCCGCCATTACGTTTCCGTCAAGATGGCGGCGATATAGAACATGACACTGAGGTGTCCTTCGCTAGTGCTACCTTTGTACTAAATTTCGTTCAATTTGCGCTCACCGTGTTCGAATTGATAGGGGGGGGGGACAGACATTCAGAGTACACACACTCACACACACACACACACATACACACACACAGACAGACACTCTTTTTTCGCCCTGTAGTGATCTCATAAGTCTACTTTCATTTTTTTGCAAAAAAGTAGGCTAATATCATGTGAAATATTCATTCTGCTTAATGCCATACTAAACTGACCACGGAGCTGAAAGGCATTAAGTCACGTTTCAAAAATTGATTTGAAAAATATGTTTATTAAATTAAATTGATACTCTGCTAACAAAAATATTAGCTAAATAATTGCTTCACAACATAGATGACTAATATAGTGTGTTTGTCAAGTTCTGTCTGTCAATGCCGTTTTATCTGTGTCCTGAAAAGTAGTGAGAGCTGATGTAATTAAGTGACTATAGTTCCTAAATTGCGAATTGTGTATATTCGGTTTGATGTTATTGTTGGAAATTTTCTGTGTTTGTAAAATTTGCCACCGGCAAATTACCGCAATTTGCAAATATTATGTATAATAATAATATTAATAATAATAATAGAAACTCGCTCCGAATCTAGTAATTTCGTAGTCGGTAGCATGCTGAGCTTCTATGCCCAAGATAGCGGGTTCAAACCGGGCTGAAGTCGTCGGATTTTTTAAGAGCGTTAAAAATCCCTTGTATGCCTTCCTTCGGAGGGGAAGAAAAGCCGGCGACCCCATGTCATAGATTTATGGCAAGTGGTGTATTCTTTGGAATACACAGTAAGATAGAGTAAGCTTTTGCTTCTCTTTGCTTTAGTTCATCCCGTCCTTTTTCTCAAACACCAACAGTGATCTCCTGATTTCTCTTTGTTGGTATATGTCTCTCATATTACCTGTAAGTCTGTTCTAGATATATATCTTCCATGACCCACCTAGCGTCATCTAGCAGCGAATCTCTGAAGTTCCTCAATTCTTCCCTGTACAAGAGGACTTCCTTATCAATCTAGCCACCAGATCTCGTCGCCATCGCCAGCTATCATCTCCGTGATCAAGAGAACTTCGTCTACTTTTTCACCCTCCAGGCTGCGCTAGTGACTCCTACTATCAACTCTTTGAAGACCATTTCATCAAAAAGATTTTTATAACTGCTAAGTTATTTGGCTATTCTTATATGTATTTCTTTTGTCTCCTACCCCCACTCTTTTCCCCTTCCCTGGTCCCTCCGCGCTCCGTTGAGCGGGTCTCACTTGTACGTAGGAATTCAACCCAGTCAGTTAGAGCTTAACTAAAGCTCTAGAGACAAACTTTTAAATTTCGACGCCATGTTAGAACCAACCGTCAACTGCAACATCACCTTCTTCATGAAGCAAAGATAAGTACCTACTTCATGTTTTAACCTCATTCTCATCGCTTTAAAAGGCTCAATACTTTTATTTGGATTTTATAGACAGTGAAAGTTGCTATATGAAAATAACTGCTTTCTAGAGATCTTCTTGATCAAACTTAAACTATCAAGTCTAACTTTCAATATGAAAGATTTTCTGAGATGCTATTTCCAAAATACCCTCTGTCTATATAATCTAGTTTTCCGCCGAGGGATTCTCTACCCTATTTAAACAACTAATCATTGCTCTGGATCCTTCCAAAATCTGCACTCTCTCTACCAGTTATACTGTCATGTATTTTCCACTCATATATGGGAATACTTTTTCAAACTAAGGAATCTTCCTTATGAACTGCTAATCAATATCTAATTTTTCTTCCTCCGTTGGGATTTTTCTGGTGCATTCAACTATAACCTACAAGTTTCTCGAGCAATAGACTCTCGCAAATCTAGTGTAACTAGTTATTTTCTACTATTGCAATAACTTTCTTTGCCATCAACTTTTTGTGCTACTACAGTGAACTTTTCAACTATATCAACTGACTATAGTGAAAACAGTGCCTGTTCAACTTTTCATCCGCGTCGCGCTCGTCCGAGTACAATAAATTCGGCCATGAACACTTTTCCACAATCCCATTTGATCTTTCCCAAACCCTTTACTAACAAACCAAAATAATAAAATTGTTACTTTAGGTCTTTTTTCAATGAGGTGTCACTCTCAATAAGTGCCCTTCCTTACTTGTTCCACGTACAACGAATTAATGTCTGTAAAACTACGTGTCCAGTACACGCCTTAAATTATAATATGTTTCTCCCTTTTAATGAGGGAATCCAATTCTTTCTACTCAAAAGTGAGTTATCTCTAGGTTTCACGAAAGGGAAACTTGCCCCATATTTCTCGTGATCCCCACTTAAACATAGGAGTTCTAGAAACTTCCTTTCGATTGTTCTCTTCAGGTTTCACAATAAGTGACCTGCCCTATTTGTATAATCTCCTATGTATAATCATTAAGCGTATATCTGTATCAATATAAGAAGTTATAGAAATTTCTATTTCACTGTGTTGTGTTTGAGTCTTCAGTCTTTTGACTGGTTTGATGCAGCTCTCCATGCCTCCCTGTCCTGAGCTAATCGTTTCATCTCTACATAGCTACCACACCCTACATCCGAGGCTATCTGTTTAACATATTCTAACCTTGGGCTACCCCTACAGTTCTTGTCCTCGACCCTTCCTTCCATAACTAAGCTTGCTATTCCTGGGTGTCTTAGTATGTGTCCTACCAACCTATCTCTTCTCTTCATTAGCAGTCGCCAGAAACATCTCTCCTCTCCCACTCGTCTTAATACCTCTTTGTTTGTAACCCTATCTACCCATCTGATCTTCATCATTCTCCTGTAACACCACATTTCAAATGCTTCAATTCTCCTCTTTTCTGCTACACTAATAGTCCAAGTTTCACTTCCATAGAGCGCCACGCTCCAGACAAAGGCTTTCAAAAATGACTTCCTAATACCTAAATCTATATTCGATGTCAGCAGATTCCTTTTTTGTAGAAATGCTTTCTTTGCCTGAGCCAACCTACTTTTTATATCCTCTTTGCTTCGTCCATCACTGGTTATTCTGCTTCCTAAGTAACAGAAGTCTCCTACTTCCTTCAGCTTTTCACCTGCCAATTTGATCTCCATAGAGGTTTCTGATTTATTTCGGCTGCATTCCAGTATTTTTGTTTTACATTTTTTAATTTTCATCATGAATTCTTTCCGTAAGATGGAGTCCATACCATTCAAAACCTCATTCAAATCCTCAGGCTTGTCGCCCAAGATGACTATGTCATCAGCAAATCTCAGAGTTGAAATTATTTCTCCTTGAATCTTCACTCCCACTTTACATTTTTCTCTAATTTCCTTCATTGCTTGTTCAATGTAAAGATTGAAAAGTATGGGTGATAAGTTGCAGCCTTGCCTTACACCTTTCTGAATACCAGCTTCTCTCTCATGTCCTTCAACTCGAATGACTGCTGTCTGGTTTCTGTATAGATTGTATATCACCCTCCTATCCCTGTACTTTATTCCCATCGATTTCAAAATGTCAAACAATTTAGTCCAATCAACGTTATCAAAAGCCTTTTCTAAGTCTACAAAAGCCATGAACGTTCTCTTATCTTTCCTTATTCTACCTTCCAAAATCAGCCTAAGACTTAGTACAGCTTCCCTTGTTCCTACATTTCTCCTAAAACCAAACTGGTCTTCACCCAACTCCGTTTCTATCTGGCTTTCAATCCTCTTGTAAATTATTCTAGACAGGATCTTTGAAGCATGAGTAATCAAGCTGATTGTACGGTAATCTTCACATCTGTCAGCTCCCACTTTCTTTGGTATAGGGATGATTACATTCTTCTTGAAATCAGGGGGTACCTCACCTGTCTCATAAATCCTACACACCAAGTGAAATAACCTGATCAGACCTTCATCTCCTATGCAGCGTAGCAACTCAATCGGTATATCATCTATGCCTGGTGCTTTGTTCCTGCTTAAGTCTTCCAAAGCTCTATCAAATTCTGATCTCAATATTAAATCTCCTTTCGTATCCTCATCAATTTCCTCCTCCCTTTCCATTACATGATTCTCAATCTCCTTTCCCTGATACAAACTCTCTATGTAAGCTTTCCATCTCTCAACCTTTTCTTCCCTATCTGTTAGAGGCTTTCCATTTGTGTCCTTAATATTACAGCACTTAGTCTTCTTTTCCCCAAAAGTATTCTTAATCCTTCGATAAGCTGTGTCTACTTTTCCTAATTTCAGACAATTTTCTATACCTGCACATTTCTCTTTCAACCATTCTTCTTTCGCTTCCTTGCACTTCTTGTTAACCTCATTTCTCAGACGTCTGTATTCTGCTTTTCCCTTTTCATCTCTTACATTCTTGTGTTTCCGCCTTTCATCCATCAATTCTAGTATATCCTGAGTGATCCACGGTTTTCTACCTATTCTTTCTTTCCTACCAATGTTTTCTTCTGCGGATTTTGTTATTTCATTCTTCAAAAGTGCCCATTCGTCTGCAATTGAAGTTTGTTTAGGGATTTTCATTAGTCCTTCCTTTATACTCTTCTTGAATCTTTCGTTTACATCCTTCTCTTTCAGTCTGTCTATTGCCCACCTTTTTGGCTTTTGACTTTTCTTCAGTTTCTTCAACTTTAATCTGCATTTCATTACAACCAGATTGTGGTCAGAGTTTATGTCAGCACCAGGATATGTTTTACAATCCAAAATCTGGTTTCGAAACCTCTGCTTGACCATAATGAAGTCGATTTGGTAACGCCCTGTATCTCCTGGTCTCATCCATGTGTATATTCTTCTATTGTGGTTATTGAATAAGGTGTTAGCTATGACCAACTCATGCTCGGTGCAGAATTCTACCAGTCTGCTTCCTCAATCATTCCTTTCACCTAATCCGAAATCTCCTACTATCTTCCCTTCTCTCCCATTTCCTACCACAGCATTCCAATCCCCCATTACTATAACATTTTCATCACCCTTGATATACCTCAGAATTTCGTCTATTTGTTCGTAGACCTTTTCAACATCCTCATCATCAGCTTGACCGGTAGGCATATAGACTTGCACCACTGTGGTGCAGGTAGGTTTAGTATTGATTTTTGCTACAATAATCCGTTCACTATATTGCTCATAATATTCCACCCGCTGTCCAAGTTTCCTACTCAATATGAGGCCAACCCCTGCTTGGCCATTGTTTGATTTACTGCTAATGACCCTATAGTCTCCTGACCAAAAGTCCTGTTCTTCCTGCCACCGCATTTCACTAATCCCAACCAAATCCAACCTCAACCTATCCATTTCCCTTTCTAAGTTTTCTAACCTTCCACTTCCTAGCAGACTTCAAACATTCCACGCTCCGATCCGTAGAATGTCAGATTTCCTCTTTGTCACTTCTGTGATGTTAACCCCCTCTCGAGCAGTCCCCACCCGGAGATCCGAACGGGGGACTAGTTTGCCTCCGGATTGAAATTTTACAAGGGAGGAGGCCATCATCACATGTAATTATGCATAGAGAGGTGCATATCCTCGGGAATAGCATACGGCTGTAGTTTCCCGTTGCTTTCTGCCGTGCAGCAGGACGCTGTGTAGCCATTATTTGGCTTATATTATCAATATCTTAACCGTCTATAAGACTAGTAAAGAATTGATTTATTCTGAAAGGCTGCTACTCCCTTTCAGAATAAGTAAAGAGCAATTCTACTAACAAAAATACTAACCTTCTACCGTACTAACA